>VXBT01002756.1:85726-98195 GCA_013400235.1 Oriolus oriolus
CGACCCCATCCCGTCCCATCCCGTCCCATCCCGTCCCATCCCGTCCCATCCCATCCCATCCCACTCCAGTCTGTTCCGTTCCGTTCCGTTCCATTCCATTCCATTGCCTTCCATTCCATTCCATTAGCTGTCATCCCATCCCATTCCTTTGCATTCTATTCTTCCCCTTCTCTTCCCCTTCCCATTTCCCTTTCCCCTTTGCCTTTTCCTTCCTCTTTCTCTCTCCTTTTTTCTTCCCCTTCCCCTTTTCCTTCGCCCTTTTCCTTTCCCTTTCCCCCTGCCCTTTCCTTGCCGGGGGCCTTCCCCTTTTCCCTCTCCCTTTTCCCTTCCCCTTCCCTTACCGTGCATGTTGTGATGATGAAGTTGTCTGCGCTGCGACCCATCACAGACATTCCTAAACTTCCAGAGCCTTGGCCTGTGCCAGTTCGTGACACAACCAGAACTCAAACCCAAGGAGTTTGAACATGAACCCTTCCCCCCGTACACTTAACACCAACAGCCTGAGAACGACTGAAACAGCCTGAGAAAATCAGAAACAACCTGCCATCCAAACTTCCACTTGTTTTCATTTTAAAGTGGAATTCATGATGCTGAACTGAGCTGTCTTGATGGATGATTTTTTGGAGCACCCAGGTACGACCAGGTTTGTGGCTCCAGCCTACTGAGAGAGGGCAGATCCAACTCAGGGTTTGGTTTCTTCTTCCCAGCCAGCCCCAGAAGACAAGAGAGCAATTTGCTGAGCGCTTGTGCCCTGATCAAACAGCAGCAGCAGCAGCAGAGTTGGCCACCCATGAATTACCTGTCCAAACTGCCTTGGGGTGACTCTACGATGTTGTATCCCCTATCACCCACATATGAACCCTGTGCCTTGCTGTGCCTTTAAAACTGGGTGTGAGAGGAAAAAAAAAGCCAGATGAAATTTTTCAGAGCAGTTCTGTGCTCCAAGGACACGGCTATCCGCTCGGTGTGCTTCTGCAGGGAGCGGAGCGGGAGGAAGCACCTTCTGCCTTTTCAGCCCGCTTCTATTCGGCTCTGCTTCTTTGGAGAGAGACGGAGAGTTAAACTCTGTTTTCCTGGGACTTTGGTTTCTTCTTCTTCTCTTCTGGACTTGTTCAGAACATCAGAATATCGGAACCTCCCTGGCAGACCTTACCCCAGTCTGGGGAGGGGGTCCCACGCTGACCCAGCTCCAAGGAGGAGGAGAGAGACTGCACCCACAGAAGGACTCTAAATTCTTCCAGGTTTCTCTCCACAGCGAGAGATTTTATTATTTAGCATTATTATTCTTTTCCAGTGTGTTTGTTAAATAAATAGATTTTTCCCCCTCTTTCACTTTCCCCTGAGGAAGATTTCTTTCCTGAATCTGGTGAGGGAGGGGCGGCTGTAACTTGCCTTCTATCAGAGGATATTTTCCTCTAAATTTGTCTCAAAACAGCAAACAAACGTATCAATATCTCCCCAAATAAACACCGTGTTTCAATTCCCAGATTTGCCGATACAGTAGAATGGACGGAGGCACAAAAGTGATAATGAAAACTGATTTGTAAACAATGGGCGGGTGCTGTGGGAGATGCACTAACACAGGAGGCCCAGCAGCTGGTGCTTGGCAAAGGATTGCAAAATATTCCGGGGGCTCTTTAATACCCCTTTAATTTTTGAAGCGTGAGAGTTTCGTAGCTGAATTCAACACTAATAAAGAGGAATTCTGGGTTTGGCAAGAAATCAAGAAGAGAAAGAGCAATCGAAAGCTGTACAATTGTATTATAAAGAAACCTCGAGACTATCAATAGTTTTCTGTAGGACAAGTATTGATTTAGTCAGGAGATAAATATGCATCCATGGGAAGAGCTCTGGAGTGTTCATTCATGCTGGAAATTAGCACATTGATCATGGCCTGAGAGCTTCTATCGGTTTTCTCCTTCCTGCAAACACTCGCTGCAGGGATTCCTGAATTCTGAGGGAAGGAAGTGCTTTTTCTATAGCAATTCAGGATTTTCCAGTGGTATCTGCAAAGTCCAGGGCCTCTGGAAACACCAGGCTTTGTCAATGCAGTCACATATACAAACACATCTGCTCATATGTGTGCTCAGGGAGGTGGCAGTTCACAGAATTTTTTAAAATAGAATTGCAATTGAACTCTAAATCAACAAGGCGGGGGGGGGGGCAAAAAAGATCTTTAGTTACGTGTAATAAAAGCTGCTCTGAAAACAACACACGATTCATTTTCCCTTCCGTTTGCCTGCCATAAACCAGGAATAAAGTCCTGACCCAACACAGACACCATCAAAAGCTGACAGGTAATTAGGGGACCCCAGAGCTGCAGATGGCCTTGAAAGTGCTGATGAGGTGTTTGCTCCACGAAAACATTAATTACACCTAAAATGGCTGCACTGAACATCAGCTCATCCATAGGAAACCACGGCTGCAAAGGCACGAAAGGAACAGAGGAAGAGACATTTGGTGAGCAAAGGTCCAAATTTTTCCACAGGATTTCTCATCCGGATTTGTCATTTATGGAGTAATTTGTGTAACAGGCCAATAAATTAATTTGAAGTGGGATTTGAGGGGGGGAGGTGGAGAGAAACAACAGCATAACCACAACATTTATTTTTAAGTTGGCTAAAAACAACAATTGTGTCTTGATAAACCAAAAATGGTAATTTTACCCTAGTCCAGGCAATCAGACAAATACAGAACTTGTCCAAAACCTCAGTCAGGGAAAAAAACCCCAATGTTATAAAAATTAAATGAATTGCAATTGAAAGCATTTCAGTAATTGTTTAGTTTGAAATAGCAATTAAACAATATCTACATATTTATAAGAAAAATACAGGTTAGTTTTAAATGTTTGGATATTAAAATAACATGAGGATTTACAGTAAAAAAATTTTTTCGTTTTTGTTTAATCACTTTTTTACGACACGCAGCCAACTAATATTTTATTGGTTTATGTAGCTCTTCAGATTGTATAAGGCTTGGATTAGGAAAGAGTTTCCCACTTATTTCCAACTAAAGTTTAGAGTGGAATCTCAGAGCAATGTACCCTGAAGTGCATTTATTTTTTAGCTCCGTTTAAATCAGTATTTTATTTCCTCAGCAGAGTCGTACAAGTGCTGCGCATTGAAGGGATGTGTTAGATGAGATGGATCATGTCTGACATGGAGAAAGGAGAACAAAAAAATCACTTGATGGGATCTAAGTGGCTTGGAAATGGTGCAGTTTTCTTACAGAACCCATTTTTATTATTCTTATCGATGTGCTTATGTTTGTTGTGATTTCCACTTGATTTATGCCTGAGCTGCTGGTGAGGATCTGTTTAAGTTTATAACCACATAATAAGAGACATCCATTGCCTCCAAGATAAACAGACAAGGGAAAAGATGGAAAGTAATGATATTACAGGAATTTCAGTGGTAGGAAGAAAATGCACACGGAGAAGAAATGCCATTTATCAAAATTGTAGGGAATTCCTGCAGAAAAAAGTAAGAAATGGGCTCAGAATACTAAAGCAGCTTGGATTAGCTTTGATCCCAGGGTCAGGCTCCCTTTCTGGGAGCGTCCCTTCAGGATTAAGGGGAAAAGAGAGCTCTGGAAAAGTTTTCAGTGTGTTACAAGATGCTCCTACTGAACTTTCTAACAGGTACAGTGCTAAATACTGCTGCTATAAAAATCTGAAATTTCCCAGGAGATGAATTTAGGAGATGGGAAGAAGATTATAATTACGGTGTTGTATCCATAACACTAAAAGCTTGTAAAAATAGTAATAAAATCTGTTATCAAAGAAATAATTTCTTGTTTTTCTTAACTTGACAATAGTTATTTTCCTAATTATTATTCATAGACTCTGTGGGCTTTCTCAAGGAGGATTATAAATCTTGAGAACAAAGAACAAACCAGTTCCTGGATTCAAATACTTCATGCGATTTTTCAGTTCCTTGTTTTTCCTTAATATATTTCCCTTCACAGATATCCATCTCTTTCACTTTTGCAGCCTTATTAAACCTTTTTATGCAGCTTTCCAGGTAATTTCTAGAGAATCACATCTTCCAAACCAGAAAGGCATCAATATCCTTCATATTACTGGGAAAATGAGAGCACAAAATACATGAAATCAGAGATCTTCGTCACCTTCCTTTGGAGGCAGCTCTCCAGGATGCTCAGGAATAAATGAAGCATTCCTAATGGGAAGTAATTACTTTTAAGGTGTGTTTTCTTTGGTGGCATCATTTTCTCTTCCTGACCCAAGCAGGAGAAGAGCATCAACCAGCAGTGAGCAACAAAAGGCAGCGAGTCAGATTCCTGAGGTTTAATTTAAACTGCAGGTCAGCGCAAATTGCCGAAGCTGGGAACAAATCTTCCCTTTCTGAGGTTTATGAAATAAATGCATAATCACAATTATCCATAGCACCTCGTTTCTAAAGCACTTTTCACTTCAACACCTCAAAGGACCTGACAAACCACGAGGTGATTCCACACTGGGTGTCAGTAAAAGGACTTGGGCAGGTGAGTGGGGAGGTCAAGCAGCTTCACAGAGGTCTGGACTCTTCAAAATTGTAGTAGGGGATGCCAAACCTAAGCTCAATGACGTTCAAACCCAAACCCCAAACCCCAAAATACAGAGGGAAACCCCTGAAACTATTCTTGATTCATTTTTCTGTCTTCAGCTAAAGTGAAAAAACAACTTTGTTCACAACTTTCAGGTCTAAATCAAGGCAAATGTCAGCAGGACCCCTCAACGTTTTAAGGGAATTACAACCTCATTCCCATCTTCTAAATTCACCTCCTGGGAAATTTCAGATTTTTATATCGTTAATATTTAGCACTGTGCCTGTTGGAAAGTTCAATCAGAGAATCTTGCAACACAGTGAAAACTTTTCCAGACTTCTCTTTCCCACCTAATCTTGAAGGGACACTCCCAGAGTGTTTTAAGGTACTTGATGATGCCCAGTACTTTTGGACAAAGTCTGGAGTGAAACTCCGGAGTTTTTTATGGTAAGTGCAGCTAATTTTGATGTGAAAAATAAGAAAAAGCCTTGCACACCTCTTTTGTTCTATTTTTTAAGCTGACTGTATAATTTACATTTTAAGTGCTCATTAAGGTGAAAAATGTCAGCACTGCAGAAAGAGCAAATAAATTACCTTCATGTCTTTTTTCCCCCCTTTCTTATTATTAATCTGGAGACCACAAAAAGAGTATTCTCAATTAATCCGGGAATGAATTTATAACATGTCAAATCCCATGCTGCTCCAACCCCATTAGAGTTCAGTTTAATTAGGCCTTTCTCCCTGCCTGCAGACAGGAGCATTTGTAGTAGGCTTTAAAATACTACCACTGCTATTATACACTTACTATTGTTTAAAATCAATTATGTTTTACAGAAAGTTATTGCTCACAATTTTATTGCTCATCCCGGAAAATCAGAAGATTTCCTGTCTCCAGATGCTTTGCTGAAGTGTTTGCATTGGGTTCAGCTCTTGAGACTTCCAGCATTCATATGGAACATTCACAGCTTCCAAAAGCCCTTTTAGGGTGTTTAGAGGGGGTGTGGCTACTTAGAAATTCAAATTTCTGTTGTCTAATAAAGTTTGAAAATCTTTCATCATGAATCAAGAGGTGAAACTAAAAATGTTTTAGACTTCAGGCTCTGAAATCTTGTGGCACTTTGCTTCAAAATCTTACTTATCTCCCTCTTTCCCCCCAAAGAAACCTCAATCCAGACATCAAACCAAAAAAACCCCATAAAAACACACCAAATCCACCTCCAAAAAATCACTTCCAGCAATAGGCAGTGAGTCAACATCAAGGTCTTCCAGCATCCAGAGCTCCAAGTTCCCAAATCCAATGTTTTCCTGCCTATCAACTCTTACCTGGTGCCCTTGATTCAGGATGGAATCTTACCACACAGAGCATCTGAGCCATGAAGTCTTTGCACACCTCACAATAATTTACTTCTCTGATGCTGTTTTATAATTAGATGTAAGTATTACTCTCAATAAAGAAAATTTCTGCTTAACCAATCTTATCCACCCGAATTTGGGAAGATACCGTTTGTTCCAAGGAATAAACACACAGATAAAGCTCCAAATTCTACACTTTTAAATCATTTAATTCTGCTTTTATTCCGATTCTTCCTGTTTCTGTGCAGCACTTACTGCACACATTTTCTGTCCCAGACTTTTTGGTGTAAGATTATATTTTTACATCATTTTGTATAAGCTTGAAAATTTAGTTCAGAGAGATTTCAAGGAAAAAACATCAGGATTCACGCAACTCTTTTCCCTACCATTTGTTTCACAGGGCTCCAAATACACAGACCTTGGATAACCCCATTTATAAATGTCCTGTTTGAATAAAATATAATAAATTTCCTCAGTTAATTTACATCTGATTTAACTTGCTGAGAGGCTTTTGTCCTTTTCCTGTGCTCAGAAGCTGTGTTCATTTGTTCACAATGAATGCAGATTCTCACCCAGCTGTCTGTATTTTCTACATTCATTTTTTAAATTTTAAACAAACTGGAGTTTTACAGGAACATGTGGATAATTATTTTCAAGAGTTTATGGAGAGGAAACTCATCAAGAATTAATTCTAATGAACACTTATTTAGAATTTTTTCTTCATTTTCATACATCGTCTTTTATAATTTCTGAGGGATCCTCTTCCATGCTGGAGCAGGAAAGATCTGTCATTAGTGTTAATCACAGTGAAGATTTCACAGCTCATAGAATGTTCAAGAAAGATGTGGCCAGTAATTACACCTTCATCCTGGGAAACATGGCAATTAGTTGGGTCCTGTTCCCAGCTGAGCAAGTGTTTCCTGGTGACAGTAAACTGCTTTTATATCATAAAAATGTACGATGATGCAGCTGGAAATAATTCCCAGTGTGGGAACAAAGCAATGAATAAACAGGGACACAAGACAAGGTGATTCTGCATCTCTCTTCACGGTAAAAAGTGGTGAGTTACTATTCAATATATATTCAAAATATTCCAAGAAGATATTTCCAAAGGAAAGAGATTTTTTTTTTCTCAAACACTTGTGCTAAATGCTTTTCATTAAAATTAAAGCACTAAAATGAATGTTCAACCAGCTCATTGCTTAGTTTAAATGACCAAAATAAGTGGAGAAATTCAGTGTACTGCAGTAAATCATTGTGAGGATGCTGTAAAAGCCCAGGATCCTCAGTGTTTGTCTTCCTCTTTTCCAGCAGTGATGAAATCTCCAGCCAAACTCTGTCATGAGTGTGAAGTTAACACTGGCAATAATTGTTCTTGTCACCCTGTTTGATGGGGAGGCTGTTTTCCTCTAAATAAGGAAAAAAGCAGAGTTTGAATTCGGATTGAAATGCTGCTGGGAGGAGGGGAAATGTGATCATTTGCTTATCAGCATTTGCACCACGATCATTACAGGGATATTTGAGGCAAAACAGAGCAAGGGAGCAATTCCCACTCCTAGCAGTCATAAGACAAGCTGCATTTCTGTGTTAGTTGAGCTTTAAGGCACCCCAGGAGCTTGGGATGAAGCCTAATGTGATAATTTCCATAACTGAAGGCAGGCAGAGGTCAAGTTTCCTACTTTTCATTGCAACCAGCTTATAAGCGGTGATAGATCTGGTGGGTGTGAAACCACAACACCTGCCAGGGCTTTGTGGGCCTTATGAAACTCTCTGAAGAGCTCTGGAGCTCGGCTCAGTCAAACAGCGCAAAGCCTTCCGAAGGAGATTCCTGGCTGTGGTGCAGTCGGATCAGGACACATCACGTGACAAATGGCTGAGGAAGAAGGATGAAGAGCTTCATCAGGGCTATGTTTGGCTGCAGAAAGAGTTAAATCCCAGTTAAACCCCAGCTAGCAGAGAGGACTGCAAGTTCAAGTTGGCAGCTGGAGGAAATCTGTGCCTAGATCTGGAGGTACTGACCCAAACCTGGAGGTATCAACCCCGCAGTGCTGCCACAGGGCTGACTTGGCGTTGTGGTGGCAGCTCATCAGCACAACAAAATGAGCTGGGGTCCCATTCCAGCAGGAGTCTGAACTCAGATTTCCTTCCCTTTGGACCATGTTTGGCCTGGAGAAGAGTAATTGTGGCCTTCCAGTGCCTGAAGGAGCTGACAGAAGACATGGAGAGAGACTGTTTACAAGGGCCTGGAGTGACAGGACACAGGGAATGGCTTCCCACTGCCACATGGCAGGGTTAGATGGGAAATTGGGCAGGAATTGTTCCCTGGGAGGGTGGGGAGGTCCTGGCACAGGGTGCCCAGAGAAGCTGTGGCTGCCCCTGGATCCCTGGCAGTGTCCAAGGCCAGGTTGGACAGGGCTAGTGGAAGGTGTCCCTGGGTGGAACTGGATGGGCTTTGAGGCCCTTTTCAACCCAAACCATGCAGGGATTCTGGGATTTTTTAAATGTCAGTGCTCATCAGAAGCCTCCACCTGAGCTGCAGTTCATCCCCACACAGCATTTGGAAAGTTTGGACTCTCACAGACTCCTGTGTGAGTCCAAGATCTACTTTACATGCACTCCAGGGCTGTCAGAGCATATCCACAAGCTTGGACAAGAAGGACAACAAGAGAGTAAATAGCTGGATTTACAGTATCTAAAATATGTGCAGAACCTGCAGAAAGGGAGGAGCTTTTTGTGCTTGAAAGAGAAAGTCAGACTAGCTTTGTGAAGAGGTGGTTTAGTGGCAAACATCGTGGTGGTTCTGGGTTTCCAGTTGGACTTGATGAACTTAAAGGTCTTTTCCAACCTTGACAATTCTGTGAGTCTGGGTTTGTAACAGCCAGGTAAGAACTCTTTGTATTCCCAAAAACACAGGAGTTCTCCAGTTTCAAATTGGGAGCACAGAGCATCTTGCCCATTAGCTTTCAGTCTCAGATCAGTATTTTCAAGTGTCAAACTGAGTTCTGGATGGAGCTTTCTTACAAAAAAAAAAAGAAGAGAATTGTACATAGGAATATATGCCAGCATCTCCTGGGTGAGATTTCAGTTTCCTCACAAAGCAGAACCAAATAGTATTGGCTTAATCCTTTCCAGGGCCGATAACCAGCCCTCAGGTAACACACAAACACATCTTCTTGTAAAATCAGAGCTAACAGATGACAGTAAAATTATTAAAAATTGATCTTTTGTGTAAGTTTATTTGCATAAAATTGGGGGGTTTTCTTCTGTTTCTTCTCATTTGGCGCACAGTGTCTTCCATCAGAATTATAAGGAGCCTGGAAAAAATGTATTTCCCTGCATTTTTCTCGTTGGCAAGTACATCCTTTTTACGTGAAGGAGGTCAAATATAATTCTAAACCAGTAGTAACAGGAAAAGTGATGGGAAGAGATTTTCAATTTCTCATCTTCATAAACTTTTTGTTCATTCACGAGTATTTCAAGTGTAACAAGGAAAAAGCACACATACTTTTTTTTTAGGGGGAAAAAAAGTATACAACAATTGTATTCTCTAGAAAGCCTAAACCACTGCATTTTAGTCAGGATAAAATGATGTTATCCCCTCACACACGTGTTCCTCATGCCATTTCTCCTGTCTCTTAGATGGTGGGAGTGCCCTCAAAATGGCAAACATCTCCAAAAAGTTGGCTTGAAAGCACCAAAAACCATATAAAATACAGATTTTTTCAGTTTTAAGCTGAGCCTGGTATTGAAAATCTTTCACAATCAGTCATTTCCTGAAAAGTTTAAAAATAGTCCCTAAGATGAAATATGTTGTAGAAAATTTACATGTGGCAAGAAATAATGCAATGCTCATCTTTCTAGGGCCTGTAAACTTCCAGGGAATGAAAATAGCTCCTGAAAGAGAATTGATTTTAATGGGTCAAAATAAGGATGGATGAGGGGCTTTTTGCTTCCCTCACCTCATTTTTTCCAGTGAGTCCTGAATTATCAGAGGCAAAGGCTGTGACAGCTAATCCAACATTTGCCAGCACAGGGAAAACGTCTGAAGGACAGCAGGAAATAGGACCTGTGAGAAGCAGAAATAACTGATTATTAAGGAGGCACAATCACATCCCTGGGGTGTACAGCGCATATTCCATGTTCTTGATTTTCCCACCTGTTTAAGAAAAAGCTCTTAAGAGAAACCCAGGCAAAACAAAACTTCATGAAGCTGCTTTCAGAGCTGATATATTGATGTGAGAGTTTAATGGGATTATCCCTCTTCTGTTCAGTCTCTTGTTCTTTTATCTGTACTACGCTATGTGAATAATATATCTTCAATCCAAACAAACAATTTATATCCATGGATTAATGGCTGTTATGCTCATCCTGGATTTTTCAGTGTTATTCTATCATTACATCTCACAGATACCACGAGCAGGGCTCAGCAATTCCACATGCACCTTTCAGGAACTTTCCAGTGGGCACTTGGAATAACACTTGAACGTTCTTGGAAAACAAACCCAGCTCTGCAGCAAACAAGGGGAATGGCTTCCCACTGCCAGAGGGCAGGGTTAGATGGGATATTGGGACGGAGTTATTTGCTGTGAGGCTGGGGAGGCCCTGGCTTCCTGGGGCTCCAGCAGATCTGCAAAATGACTCAGGGCGCCCTCGATCGTCTTGTCCGGGTCGCTGTAGGAGCTGTCAATGCCACAGCCAGGGTTACTGTGAGCAGAACCCTGACTTGCTTTGGGTCGGGCTTTCCCTCCATTGTTCCAGTGGCAGCGTGGAGCCATGGTGGGATGGCTCCATTGAAGCTGGTTGATATTTCCCTCAGGGAGTCAGAGAGATCAGCTGCACGTTGTGTTTTTAATGCATCAGGCACAGTGTGCTGAATGGTGATGATTGCATCTTAGGGGTTTCATGGCTTCCTGTATTTTGAATGTCAGAAATAGCCATTCTAACGGGGACATCCAGAGCCTTTCCTCGGCAGCCCGGTCCCCAGCCATGGTGATAAAAAAAGATTCAGCCTTCCTCAGGGGGAGCCACAGAGTTGTAACGGTATCAGGGTTAATTGTCTGAATCACTGGGACACCTTTTCATGAGCTTAAGTTATTAAAATGGGATGCTTTGTGCACTGAACTTTAGATGCCAACTTTGGGCTAAAAACACAAGCTGAGCATGGACTAAAAGAACAATTTTTAAGATGCCTCTGATCATGGAGTTTTATAAGAGAAAAAGCATGAAAGATTCAATCTGGGATTCTTTCAGAATTCTCCTCTGGAGCACAAACCTTCCAGCAGGCAAGAATCCTCCAAGTGGTAGGTCTGAGATTTCCCAATTCTGGATTATTTTTCTCCCCTACTCTCACTGCATTTGAGGAGAACCAAAGGAAGTTGGAGGGGTAAAAAAGGAGAGGGAAGAGAGGATGGAGAGAAAAAAATTATCATCACAAAACAAACATTTTAGAACTACCTTCTCCATCCCACACACAAAATAATTCCAAAGGAACACAAAGTTCAGGTCAGATTATTTGGGTTTGGCACAGAAAATTGTGGAATTTTAGGATTATTTCCCAAGTTCCATGGGGAAGATGCGTGCTCATGTAGGTGCATGTTTGAGCTGCCTTCAGTGTAAAAGGAAGGCACTAGACTGGAAACAGATTTCTCTTCCTCTGCTCCTGGATGATCTGGGGAAAAGAGGAGTACTCACAGGCAAGCAAGCAAGAACTGAAGTTTACTTTTAATTACACCAAAAGAAAACAGGGAAAAGCAGATGAATTCCTAAAGGAACCATGTGAGGAAGCACTGCCTAGAACAAAAAAAAGCTTCCCTCAAAACAAACCTCACGCTCTCCAGAGAATCCGTGTGGTGTCTGCACAGCTGTAGACAGTTTTCATCTATGAGCTTGGAAGAGATTTCTATTTCTTACACAAAATTAGGAGATTTGGGGTTCAGTATTTAGAGTCAGCTGATGTGTTAAATGGCTTTTCCTCTCAGCTCCTCACTCGTTTAAGGCCATTCCAAAAGGATCAGGAAACATGGCCCTGCTCTAGGGAACAATTACGAGGCTTTGCGAGAGAAAAAGGGATGGTGGAAAGAAACAAAAGGAATACAGCCAGCGATTATTCAGCCAGACCTCCCCACTGAAGGGACATTCCAGCTGGGAAGTCAGGCACTTTAATGGTAGGAAAGGCTGGAGCTAAGGCTGGCTCGGAGTCAAGCAGGAAAGGTGAAATTCAGTTCAGGTGTGACAACACCTTCCTGCTTCTCCCACTGCACAAACACCTACTTGCAACCTTCCATGCTCAAAGTGTCCTCTCCAGCCACAAAAAAAATCACCTATTTGGACTTTTTTCCCCACTCTNAAAGTCCCCCCCCCAGCCACAAAAAAAATCACCTATTTGGACTTTTTTCCCCCCTCTCAGTCTTTTTTTCTGCTTTTCGAGACCTTCAGCAGAGTCCCAGCTGAGCAGCCACACCATTTCTCACAGCTTCTCTTTACTGGCATTCCCTTCATCCTCAGGCTCAGCCTCTTGGCAAGGCTGGCCCAAAAAAGGTCTTCAAGAGCAATTGCATTTCTTCCTGACACT
>VXBT01002763.1:0-28793 GCA_013400235.1 Oriolus oriolus
TGCCCCTCCCAAAATATGTATGGAGGTAAATTCCCAAAGAGAAAAAAGAAAACAAACAAAAAAAAAAGAACTTCTAAAACCCCAACAGCCAGTTATGTGCCCAAATCATACCCAGGAGGATAAGCTTTATAGCTTTTCAGTCTTACTGATAAGAGACTGTCCCAGTTTGGACTGCCCTTGGTAGTCGTATTTTTAAATTCAGTCATTTTAGCCCTCTGAGAGCTAGTATCCTTCTCCCCGCTTTCCTCTGAAAACAGGCAAACTCTCCTCCAAGAGGAAGATCTTGTACAAGTCCAGGCACTATTGTTTAGTCCACAACACAAAAGTATCCTGTCCATGATGTCAGTAAAATGTTGCCATCTGCCTCTGAGGCAAAGACAAAGACAAAGACGAAGACAAAGTTGAACTGCAGGACTTAAGTAGCTTAGCATAAGATCCAAGATGAGTAAGTAGGATCATAGATTTTAAAAACCGTATGACTTTGCTTTGAACCAAAAGAAATCATCTAAATCCTAGCTAAGGGACAATGTTGTAATACGGAAATATAGATGGATTGGAAGATTTAATAAAGATTTTTGTCTGTTAAAATATATTATAATGTAATTCTAATATAACAAAATAAAATATATGAGAGTGATATGATATGGTAGTAATTAATTTAATATAAATATAATAGAACATAATAGTGGGAGGGAGAGTGAATTTTTAGAGTCTGAAATCATGAACTATTTATTTTTTAATCCATATAATTACATGAGTGATAGGCTTGCACCACGAAGAGCCAGCAGTAATCACAAATACCCTAGTTTTAGAATATTTACTTGGAAAGATTAAATTTGTGATAAACATAAAAAGGAAATGAAAACCTAGAAGTATATATTTTTATTTTCTGTTTTTCAGTCTCCTTTACCTAAAAGTTAATTAATAGTGTTACATATTTAATATACTTTATTTGTATGCATTTTAAGGCTTTTTTTATTAAACATCATCATAATTTTTAGTTAGGGCAACAAATGCTTGTACATTTGAACTTTTGAGTTATTATGATAGATTTTATTCTAAATTTTTTTATTGATGATGAGTACTCATGGTGGAGAAATGAAGTACTTCTAACAGAACAGGAGAGATTAAGAAGTCTACCAAGAGATGTCAATACTTTCATGAAAAATCAATGAGGTTGAAGTAAATGTCAATTGTAAATCAAACTCAATGAGACTTTCAGATGTTTTCTAAAAAGTTCTTACTTCTTGAGTCCAAATATCAATATGCTTTTAACATTTATTTTAAAATACACTTTTCAGAGCTACTCAGCTCACAATCTGGAAAGCCTTGACTAAGAACTTACCACCCATTTTAATGATAGACAGATGTTCTCTGACATAGCAGGGAGGATTTGATCGCTTGATGATCAGAAAAATACATTTTAATACTTTTCAAGCACTCTGTTTACCAGTTACATATTTTACAATTCCTCAGTTTTAATCATCCTATGAATCAATTAATTATTTTTTTCTTTGTAAAGTGGATTGGAAGATAAGCTTTCAAAGACTTTTGTGACTGCAAAAGCAAAAGTCCTTCCTACTGATCATAGAACTAGAGAATAGAATCAAACAATCATCTGGGTTGGAAAAGACCTCTGAGGTCATTGAGTTCATCCTAACTTCACAGTGCCAAGTCCACCACTAAACCATGTTCCTAAGCTCCACTTTTACACACCTTTTAAATATCTCCAGGAATGGTGGTTCAACCATTTTCCCGGATATTCCCACTGTTTTGGTGAAGAAATTTTCCTATATGGAATTTTTTTTTTTGTCATCGTAGTTGTTGTTGTAGCATTCAGGAACCCACAACATAACTGACAAATCCTCAGAAAAACCATGCTCAGTCTCCTCTTCTAATTGCAGTTCAGCAGAACAAGGGGACCTCCTTAAATATAGTACCTTGTAAGTTCTTGCTTACAGGGATTTCTGCCACAGAATAAGAGAAAACCGGTTTCATAAACACAAAGAACCACCTGAACACCCACTCACTCTCTTCACACAGAAAGCTCATCCTTCAACTTTCTTAAAGTTCTGACATTGTGTGTCAGAGGCAAAGGCCACATGTACAGGGAAACATGCACTAGCAAAATTCACATTTGTTGAAAATTTCTTTTCTCCTATTACAAAAAATGAGTTTGCCAGGTTCTTTACAGCATCCGATTAATAGTTTGCCTTAATTAGCATTGAAACAGTATTTTTAGAAGTTTCAATATGTCAAATTTCAATGCTCTTTTATATCTAAGCAGTACAAACCTTCCTGATTGGTATCACTAAGTCTGAAATATTTCTCTCACATTTTACAAATCCTTTAAATTCGGCCTGCTTTTTAGAAGGAAATACATCTTACCAGACAGCATGTCTTTTGCACATTATTTCAGAAGAAAAAGTTTCAGAACCTGTTCTAGACAGCCATTGAACTGATTGGGGTAAGAGAATGACAGTAATGACACTGAGAGCTGGAACATTTCTTAGAAACGCAATGAAACTAACAAGTAAAAACCATACAAACTTCAAAATCGAGAACTGTGTGAGTTCAGGTCACGAATATCATCCAGTTGAAAAGCAGCTCTACAATCTCAATAAAGTGGATGTAATTGGACAGGATTTCTTATTTCTGGATGAAATTCATGGAATACACATATGCTTATGCCTTGTCACACCTCTCCCAGCCTCTTCCCAATAACACAAATGTCCCTTGAGGCACATTTTAAGTGTTAGTCAATGATACAGTATTACACTAATATTTAACAGTGATATTTTAGCTTCCTGCTAATTAGGACAGCTAAAATTTTGCTTGGTTACAGCAAGAAGAAATATAAATAAAGAATATCTCAGAACAAACAATGTCTAATCCATTACAAACAGATAATGCACAATCTTTCTTTTTCTTTTTCTTTCCTCAGGCTCCACGCATGTACAGAACACTTCAGAGGGAGTTTTCTCTGTGTTAACAGTGCCATCTAACAAGTCACATTTCCTCTGCTAAGAATGCTCTTTCCATGCAGAGCTGAAGGCAGCGTCTCCCACAGGGGCTAGTAAAAATGTTGGCAGAATTATGATGTATGTTTTGTACACATCAGCTCACAGAACTGGAAAGATGCACCCCTGAGATCAGCTTGTATTTTTCTGCAATCCACTTGAAGTTTCAAGAAATTGCTGTTCTCTCTCCATTTCTTCTCCATCTCTCCCCTTATTAATGACTTTATGGATACACACATATTTAGTCTCTATAATTGTGAATTAATGCCGCCTCTTGATAAAAATAATTGGCATTATTCTTGTGGCCTTTACTAATAAAAGATACATGCAAAGGACAAGATTTTGGAATACAGTTAGGCACCAAAGGAATTACTTGTTTTTCTCTTTACCCAGTAATTAATATCAGTGAAGAACAAATTCGACAGTATAAAACTGTGCAAATAGTAGACAGCTACTGTGGCTGAATTACTACAAGAGAAGGATCTTTACCAATACTTTATTTCCCCATACCAAATGGGGACAAAGGGGAGCAGCACATGAAAAGGAACCATTGAGGCATTACTTCAAAAAATACCACTGGAGTGAAAATTTGTCCCTAGGATCTCTGCTGCCATGGGTACAAATTGAAAGCACAGTAGTATCATGTGGCTGGTCTTATCAGTATCTTATCATTTACTTGGAAGAGAAATAATAGTCACCGGGGCAGGGAGTTTGTGGGTTTTTTTGGTGGGGGTGGTTGGGTTGGGGTTTTCTGAATTTTGTTTTTGGAGTTTTATAGTTTGTTTGGTTGATGTTTTTGTTTGTTTGTGTGGGGGGCTTTTTTGTTTGTTTTTTTGTGCCTCAGCAACACTGTTTCTGGTGAGCAGAGGTCAGAAAAACCATCCTCTGTGTTTTTTCCCTTACTTGTGAGAAAATAGGTAAAATTTTTCAGGGAAAGTACAGCATTTTGAGCAGACTGAAAAGTAGATGAGAAGTGTTGTGGTTTTTTTTCCTAAAGCTATGTAGTAACTTTCCAGAAGGAAGAGTAATAGTCTAAATAGACGAGCGTGAGACAGCAGATTAATGTGTTTTCAATAATCGGAAAAGACTGCATGTTGTATGTGTGTGGAGAGAGCCAAGATTACTTATTAGGGTTTTGAGAAAGTTCTTCCAATATGACACAAGACCTTTTTATCTCTAGAATCCCTCAGGTATGCTTTTTCCTCAGAAGTAAAATTTACAAAAGACAGAATATATTGCAAAGTAGCACTGTGTTCAATCTGTAGGTCTTTTAGTTTTTATAATGCACTATTTGCATAGTAGAGAACAATTTAATAATTGCTGAGACAGTCAGGATTCAGTTATAAATAGTTCCTGGAATCTGAAATATGATTGCAAATTTTGAATACTCTATGGGCTGAAAATTAGTTACAAAATGATTAAGAGGAGAGTCCAGATTGTAGAAAACAGAGCAGTTATATCACATGTTTCCAAGAAGCAAACAACCCTCCCCCATGTAACATTATAGAAAAAAGTAATCAAGCCAATTTCAGGAATTAAACATTGTCTTTCTATATTTATAGCTGCATGAACATGATGAATTATGTATGTGGTTGTAAAACTCACTGTAAGGTGTGATATGGATGATGAAGTCAATACACAGAAAAATACAGATTTCCAATAAAAAAAAATATTGTCTAAGCTCTTAAAATCAAGTTTTGAAGCCAAATCATTTTTTCATACTAGTTTAAATATTATCCAAACGGATATTTTGGCAAATCATGGTACATCAGTTTTGAAGGTAAGTGCACAACTTTCTTCCTCAATAATACATAATGTTATTTCGATACTACGGAAAACTGAAGATCTGAAAACTTAAATAAGGAAAACAATAAAACCTTGTTCGTTTTGAGAGAAATTTGGATACTTTCACTTTAACTTCCTTTGCTCTTTGGCCCACAGACCGAATGCCACAACGGGATCAGCATCTGTGAGAGGTTTAATGTGAATTTGTACATATCTCCTTCAATTAACCATCCTGCAAGAGCTTCTTAATTCTCTGCTACAGCACAGAATCATGCAGCGCAGATCGAGCTGTTGGAACACGTATTGGTCTGTTCCTACACTCACAACTCCTGCCTCCCTCTGAGATATGGGAGACCATGGCTTGTCTCTTATCCAGTTCTCTCTTGGGAGGCAATGACTGTGACCAAACTTACACAGGAGACAGAAACTTTCTTCCTTCAACTTGTGCTGTGCTGCACGTTCCCAGAAAGCAAATTTCTCAAGCTTGGGAACTGAATGAGCTGGAATCTCAGCACAGGCTGCACGTGGTTAAGCGGAAGCAACTTCTGGGCAGTTTGTTTTACATGTGTGGTACTTGCTAGCAGCAGCCTCTGTCACAATCAGAAAGTTCTGTATGAGTTAACAATATGGTAACACAAATCTGTGATAACACATTTCCTGTAGATTCTGAGAATGCAAGGATTTGATTCGAATTAATGAAATTAAATCCTTTTTGGTCACTGGGAATTTAGTAACTTTCTAAAGCCCTTTCACTTATATGGCAAGGGAATTTTGAGACAAGTATAAACATGCACACATAATAATTTAAGTAGAATAAAAGTATCATTTTGAGTTGTTTGTCCTTCATACCAAATGTCAACTGTTCTGTTGACAGGGGTTTTAAAGCTCTGAAAGTGAACAGGAGTCAAAAATCAAAGCAAAGCCCTTGCATCACTCTATTTATAGTTTGGGGTTTTTTCTAACAAGATATCATTTACTTCAGTGCAATATGCTTGGTTTTATAGTAAATAACATTTACTCTGTTTGTGAAACTGTCTTTGTTCTAATTATAGAAATAGCTCCTGCTACTAAACTTCACTAATGTAAGTGATTAAGATGGAAACCACTCTTGGATATTTTGCTGAAAATGTCACAGATTTACAGAATATTCTGAGTTGGAAGCAATGCACAGTCCACAGTTGGACAGTTGGACACAATCAAGTCCAACTGTTACATAAATGTCCCATACAGGGATTGAACTCACAACCTTGGTGTTATTAGCACCATGCTTTGAGACATGGTTCCTCGTCACTATTTTAAAATTATTTTTTTAAGCCTATGTCTCTGTAAAGATAGAGCTCTGAAAGTTTACAATCTCTTAATGAGGTGAGTGGCAAAAACTATTTATCCAAGGACATAAGAGTAAATATGCCCTATGCAAACTTTACTTCTGCAGAGGCTGATTAAAAGGGTTCTGTTTATAGCAGGGGCTTAAGGTGATCAAAAGCCAAAAGTAGTGGCAATTCAGATTTTAAACAAGTTTACAGTAATAAAGGAATGACATTTAAAATGTTCTGAAGTAAATAAAAATCCAGTTTGTAGTAGTTATTATGTAGGCAGTGTTTCAAACGGGAGAGCGTCTCAGCATTTATCTGTACTTCGTAGATACATCAGCATGTGGCTGTTGCCATGTGATAGATGCATAAAGTATGTACTCCCCAAGGATGTAAGACCAAAACATATGGACATACAATAAATGGCTTCTTTTGTATTTTGACAGACTATTCCACTTTTAAAATAATCCAATTATCTGACTTTAAGCTTAATTATAAGAGCAAAACAAAACAAAACCAAATAGCCTTTAAGGATGAGACCTCCTGTTACAACTTTATACATACAGCAAAATTTTACAGCTGAATCAAAAATTTATGAAAATAAGAGGGTAATAATGGAATTGGTGACATAGCCTTAAGTATTTCAATACTAGCAGGTATAGCCATGATATGAAATATCCTGGAGAAAACCCAGAAAAAACCCCAAACAGAAAACCAGCCTTCCCCCTCAAAAAAACCCCAACCAAACCCACAACACAAAGCCCCAGGACTCAGCAGTCCCAGAAAGAAAACCCTAATATTCTGGGGTTTGTTCTTGATGAAAGAGAAGAAATATTATTCTCTGTATAATGGGGAAAATGTTAGAAACAAAATCATAAAGCTATATTTTAAAATATTTCTGCCATTCTCTCCTCGCTGTTTGAGACATATGGCCAATGAAGAGCTCTGCTGTTACAAAAGATTTGTGTAAAGATTTTCTCAAGGGGACATCTTAGGAACCATATTGAAAGAGTGGAATGAGAGATTTACTATGAAATAAAGCTTAAAATTGTTCACAATTCAATCTCTTGATGTTATTCTCAAACTAATAGGAATAAGAATAAAGATAACAATCAGAAGCATGTTGGGTTTAATGATGTTGAAAACTCAGGAAAAAAAGGAAAAAAAGTCCATGCTTTCTTTATTTTTTTCCCCCAGTTTTATGTCATTAATTTGGTGGGGTTTTTATGACAGACTAATACTGACTAAAGTTTGGTGACTGTTTTGGTGTGCATATTTCCTAAAAAGGAATACAATGAGCACAAATTTCCCCAAGACAGAAGAACTGCTCCAGAAAATGAGGTATCTCAACATTAAATTTCCTTTCAAAATATTTTCCTATTTAGTTTTCTGTGCTTCTGAGCTTTCAGAAACACTGATACTAACTAATTATATAATTTTAAAAAAATCCAATTTCATTGATCTTGCAATTCCACCAAAGATTTTTCCTTTGAGGATCTTATACTCTCTTACAGTCTTCTGGAAATATGTCAGGTTACTAAAAATAATAGTATTTTCCACAAGGAGTCTGGATTCCTGGTTGAAAATTTAGTGTCTTGACACCATTTAACAATTTTTATATGAGAAGAAAGCATTATCTCATAATTTCCTGAGATATATACAAAAGTTAAAGTTAAATTTTCCCTTGAGGTCAGACCTGAGCACACAGTTTTTCAGGAACTTGACAAATGAAATTACTAGAAAGTCTGACTGCAGAAAATTCCCTGACTGTTCTATAGATAGAGTCTATAGCCTACTTCTATCATGCAAGAACAGAATGTGACACAAAAGAAAAGCCAGCAGAACATTTATATCAGTAACAGAAAAGCTAAATAGAAGAGAACCTTTTCAGCTTTAATATTGAAGTAGACCTTCAGAGTGATCCAGGTGGAATGGCCAGGATCCATATGAGCAATGTAGACTTATCTCCACAGTAATGTTGTGGGTATTTTTAAAAGTTATTTTGGTTTTTTAACTTTAAAAAAATATTGTCTCATTTTGTGTCTAAACTTTGTCTGAAAGGGCAGAATATGTTCCCCTGAGCTCCTGGGATACAGTTATCCAAGAATTTAGACACATAATGGTCTTATACGTCCCAACATTGACAGAGAAATGCTTCATAAAGGGGGAGTCCACCAGACTAGCAGAATGCTTGTGAGTGAAAACATTTCCTATTTAAAGACACCTGTGAAAGTCATAGGAAAGATAAATTTGCCTAATATAGAACTAGAGGAAATCAAATCAGTGAATTTTGGTAAATTCTTTAAGAAGAATAGTAGCAAATAAAGGAAACATGTAAAACATAATGACTGTTCACCTTTCAATATCACATTACGTTTGAAGTTTTAAGTAAGATATATTTGGGTGTTAAGAATATGATAATGCTACACTTATTATAATAAAAGGAACCCCAGAATACTTACTTGATGTATATTTGACTTATTTTAACTGATTTAAATTAAATAATATGTTTACACACCCACACACTTTTCCATATATATGTGTACATAGGAATGAATAACAGGTTGCAGATTGTTCTGTAAGTTGATGGGACAAGTCTTGAATGTTTTTTCCCAATTTTAACAGAATTTTCAGAAGAAAAATCAAAACTAACTGGAGGTTAGAGGAAGAAAACAATAAAAAATGTCAAGGAAAGGTGACATGTTGAAGAAACTTAATTTCATCTAAAAAGAAGAAAGTAGACTAATCTTTCACATGAACTTCACAGGAGACTTAGCATGTAAATCTGAAAAACAAGATGTATTACCGCAATCTAACCAGTAAAAATATTAACACTAGTTGTTTTAAGATAAACTTCAATTTACACCATAACAAACTTTCTGAAATTTATTCAGAACAGTAATAGTTAGAGGCCTTCAAGTGGAAGTGTAATTTTTTATTCAACCTTCCTCTCTTTCTTGTCATGGCTAAATTCAGCCACTGAAAAAACATATTACCAATTTTTATTTTTGGGGGGCTAATCTAAATTATCAAGATTGTATTTTGGCTAATACATATGCAAGAATGTTTATGAGGATGAGGCACCTTCTTGGAGAGAATTAGGAAATAAAAGAGGGGATATACCAAGTTGAACAGAAGAAATACATTGAGTCATAAGCTCTGTAAGTCAATCAACTTTGCAGTAAAGAAGCTTGACAAAGTTAAACGAGTTGAAAATATTTGGTTTGGTTTCTCTCCTAAAGACCTACTATAAAGATATTTAAATTAGAGGTCAAGCCTGTTCAAGCAAGCAAGCTGTTACAATCCTAGGTATTTGTATGGTCAGTTTAATAGTGTATTGATAGTCTTCACATTTATTTCCAAACAAAATAGTTGAAATTTTGATTACAGAAAACAAAGTCAAGTATTAAAATACATCACTGTTGATAATTTTGTCCACATGAAAACCTTTTTTGTTTTTGGTTTGGGGTTTTTTTTAACAACTACTTCACAGAAAATATCACAGAAAAATTTTAGGTTGATAATATATAGGTAATTTTTCCTCCTGAACACGTAATACATATCTCTTAATTTCTGCTGTGAAATTACTCTCCAACAGATCTTTCACTTCTGGAAGTCTGTTATATATACAACTAACAACACATTTGTATAGACATATTTACAACTGCTTTCAAGCTTCAGATATGTCAACTTCACAATATACTTTGTCACTCAGATCTTTACTCAGGTACTTACTTTAGTCAAGTAATCCTCAACTTCATATTTTCCAAGCTTTCTATAATGTTTCCTGAGCTTACTTTTTTTTGTTTCCTCTACCAAAATTTTTTCTTTGTCAGATTTACCATTTCCTTGTATTTGCAACTAAAGCAATTTTATCATTCAACAAAGCTGGGGTCTAATTCAAATCTCTTTATTGACTTCAGTTAATTACATACTTAGTCCAAGGTTTTTTTATCTAATCTCCAAGCCAGTTTGATGTAGTTATATTCCATTAAGCTCACTGCACTGAAGTTGCTTTGATGTCACCTATTTTTTTTTTCTCTTTGCATCTGACCAACCTGATTGCTTTCAACTCTAGCTAAGATTTCACACACACACAGAATCACCAGGTTGGAAGAGAACTTCAAGATCATTGAGTCCAACCTATGTCCTAACACCTCAACTAAACCATGGCACCGAGTGCCACATCCAATCTCTTTTTAAACACATCCAGGGATGGTGACCACCACCTCCCCGGGTAGACCATTCCAATACTTTATCACTCTTTCCATAAAAAACTTTTTCCTAACATCCAACCTGTATTTCCCTTGGCACAGCTTAAGACTGTATTCTCTCGTTCTGTC
This sequence comes from Oriolus oriolus, assembly GCA_013400235.1. Taxonomy (NCBI): domain Eukaryota; kingdom Metazoa; phylum Chordata; class Aves; order Passeriformes; family Corvidae; genus Oriolus; species Oriolus oriolus. The sequence continues at coordinate 10,462 of VXBT01002763.1, forward strand.
CATTGTTGCCTGGAAAAAGAGACCGACCCCCACCTGATTACAACCACCATTCGGTAATTTGTAGAGGGGTCTTCAGCAACACATTACAGGATTAAAAAAACCACAGTTCTCTACATCTCAGTCATTTTGTGCACAGAGACTTAAGTATCCCAGAAATCTCTGAGAAGTAAAATTTTGCTGCAGTCTACAATTGTCTTCAGCAGACCTAGTGTCTCACTCAACGTAATTTTTAAAATATATTAATTTGAAATGCAGTATTTAGCATGCCTTAATAGTGTCTTTGAAAATAACAGTGTTGGAAGCATCTAGGTCCCTTGTTTGTCCTGATTATAGCTCTTAAGTATAAGTGAGCAACAATCATATTTTTCTACTATTTCTATTGTTGACCTCTAAAACTGTACTGAACCATATTAAGACCACAGCAACATTACCTACCTATATGCTCACTCTGTATGCTTGTACATAGAATACTTCAAGAAATACAGTCTAAAAAAACTCTGGTAGACATCACTTTAAAGAGCTGCAGTGAGTGGAAAATAACTGTCTTTCTGTTTCTAGAGGCTCTGCAGTATCCCAGAATTCCTTTGGTCAAATTTATTTACATGTCTCATTAGCAACAGCTTTAGATTTCAAGCTGTATTACTAATTCTAATAGTTTCACAGTGTTGTCTCTTCTCTTCAATGCTCTTTTATAATGTAAATTATATTTTATAAGCAATACTTCCTTTTCATGATATATTTACTCTATTGCTTTCCTATTAGACTTTTTATAGCTTTCATAACACAAGCTAGAATATTTTAAATGGTCACAAATCTTTGTAGTAGCTGGCAACACAGAAAATATTTTTCTACCTTTCACTGTCTGACATAAATGCAGTTACTTACATATTACAAGAGAATCAAAACCAAGGACTGGACTAGAATGTTGTAAGAGAGCATCTAAAATGAGACTTCAGCAAGTCCATTACACATTCTACTATAAATTTCTCTTAAATGCCATCTAAATGCCAACGAATTTAGAAATGTGAGCTATAATTCTTGCTGATTTTTTATCCCAATCCTGAGGAAAAAATGCCTCTTTTGTGACCCTGGGTATATAATTATTGCATTAATTGATTCTTTCATATTCATTACATCAGGCTATGAGAAGTTACTTGTGCAGCCATGCTTATGCTAACTTAACAGTTACGCCAAAGGAGAACTAGCAACATAGAAAAATAAACTGAAAACAGGATTTGAAATTGGTTTTGCACAAATATTTGAGATAAAGGAAGTGCTGATTTACAGAATCAAATGTCTCTGGGGCATGTGAATTAACCGGCTAGAATAGTGCATGCATGTGAAGATTGTAACTCTTTTATGCTGGATATTTTAACATTCAGAAATGAATAGGAATCATGCTTACTTGATATAAAATAAAAATTATTCCATGCCAATGAGGTGTATTATTCTAGTTCACTATTCAGTCAAAATGCTGATAAAACCTGTAAACCCAGGGGATTGAAAGAGCTCAAGAAATTGATACTGGTAAAAAGAAAATAAAATTGAAGATAAAGAAACTCATTTTTGCTTGTAGTTCAACAAGAAAGTGTACTGCTTTCAAATGAACCGAAGAGAACAAGGTGATTTCACCTTCAGGAGATAAGTGTGGATTTCAGAGCTTCCTGAAATCATGTTCACCATGCAAACTACTTTCCCTATTGCATAACAAAGAATTCAGGTTTGTTTTTGCTATCTCCAGGCATTGCTGCTGAGACCTCTGTTTAGTCTAATACCTCCTCATTTATAACTACAAGTGTACTTTGTATGCACATTTAAAGAGCCTGGGTAGTTTAGTTTAGTATCTGATATAGGTACCTCTGCAAAGAAGTTAATGCTGTTCCTAAACTGCTTAAAGGACAAACCATCATAACTGATGTTATTGTGAATGATGTGCTAACAATTTGCCAAGTTATGCTTTTAGTACATCAGTGTAAAAATAATAATAAATGCATTAAATTTTTCATGGAATTTGACGGGGATTTAAGGGGCCCATACAATTTCTTCTTTCTGAAGACAACCTCTTCCAGTTCAATTCAGGAATTAAACATTTCTGTTACATTCCTAGTTTTCTACTAAATGAACATCTGGGCTCCTGCACATTTTGTGTGTACAGTTCTTGTCCATTCACAGCTCAGGCATCCTGTCATATGGCTATTTTTGTACATGTGTCATTTCAAAAATTGGGACTGTAATGGCACTACAATTTTGGATAGGGATAAAAAATTTTATGGAAAATCTGGAAGTAGGAAGTCATCTAGGTTATGTAGGTATGCACTTCCAAGATGAAAATACTTGGTTTTTTCCATATATGCCTAAGAGAGTTGAGTAGATGAGCTGGTTAATTAGTACAAATTATTTTTTGATCTTAAAGGCTTCTTAATATTTTCAGTCATGTGTCCCATTTCTAGTTACTCGTGCTAATTTTATTCTCATGGGAATTCTATTTTCATTAAAAGAATCCTTCTACATTACACCAGTGTGACTTAGGAAATTTTTTTTTTAATAGAGATGTAGAAAAGGATTTATTTCATATATAGGGCTACGATTCTGTTTCCATGCAAAAGATAGACAAATAGAGATGAAACAAGACTTGTGTTTCAATTTTATATAACTTTCCAATAATGCCAAATAGTCTTCTCTTAGATGCCTTGTACCTAGGAAGCAGAAAGAGGTCACTACTTACTTGACATGTAAATTTATTTTAGGCTTTTTTTGCTCAAGAACAATTTATTACTCAGGGTTTCATCTGAAGACAGCCTTTTGTCTTCGAAAGATAAGAAAATACAGTAAAACTTTTTGTCTTTTTTGTTACAAAAGGAAATGTTCTGTGTTATCATATGATTTTGTAACTAAGTAGCATTTGAGTTTGGACCGTTTTCTGCTCCAGCTGATGTTTACAAAGTGAAGACAAGTGATGCCAAAGGCATAGGCATAATATTTGTGTGTATCAGATACGTACATTTAAAAACATATACTCTAACACTTCACAGTTGATTGCGAAACTGAGATATGGCATGCTACACTCTTTCTCGAAAAAGAATTGGTTTCAGGTTTCCTGTGGTCTTCCAAAGTAGAGGTCTTTGTGGAGGTTTTTCTAAACACAGAACATTTAGAACATCTGCAGAGAAAGCTGCTGTACCAATTGAGTATGTGCTGTGTGCGAAATTGCTCATTACAACTCACTAGAATGCCTGAGACAAACCAGAGACAATTACAGATGAAAGGACATCTATTCTATAATGCTAAATTTATGTCTTACTTTGTTTGCATAAGGAAGTGTTCTATGAGTGTGGAGGTACTGCCCCCAGCTGTCACCACTGTCAGTCACTCTAGTCCCACCTCTGAAGGCAAAGACTCCTCCTGGGAGGAGGATCCAGAGGCGGAGACAGCTGTGTAAGCCCCTCCCACCTTCTAGAGTGTTCTGCTTAGTTCGCTTATTGAGTGGTTGTTCTCGGTTGTACCCCACCCCCTATTAATTTTATTGGCCCATGGACCCTCGACCCCGCCCATCTTCCCTCTCCTAGTTTGCTGATGCTACAAACCCCTCCCCTCCGGGCTCCCCCTTAAAAACCTGTGTTCAGCTGTTCTGCCTCGGAGTTTTCCCCACGGCTTTGGAGTTACCCTAATAAACGGAGACTTCGGGAATTCCCCTCTCAAACCCTTTGCCTCCTGCTGCCTTCTTGTGCCCTGACAGCTTCTCTGCCTAAGCCGACCCACCTCAATGCGACCCATCTGCGGAAGGCCTTAGCCAAAGCTGCACCAAGCCCGCTAGGCCCCTGGTTCTGGGGAGGTGTTGGAGCCAAGGGCTGGAGGACCCACCAGGCAACATATGAGTAAAGACAGTCCTCTTTTTTTCATGCTTGAGTTGCTCTATTAGAAGTTTTTTTTTGTTTGCTGAGAGAGTTTCACTGATAACAGATTTGACCAGGTTGAGCACATGCCTAGGCTGAAATATGTGCTGCTGAGAAATAGCTTTGGTGTTTTAGAATTACTCAATTACTTTGGTCAACAGCTAAGTTAATATATATATATGTACATATGTGTGTGTGTATATATATATATATAGATAACAAATCTAAGATAAATAAACGAGTTCTGAGTTCCTATTCACATTATTCTGTTGCCATTCTTTACTATTAAATAGTAGCCATTACTTCAAAACACTATTTAAAATCTTTCTGGAAAAATATGGGTGTTATAGTACTGTATTTTTGGTAGGATTTTTTTTTCTGAACCAGTAACTTATTCCTTCACAAAGTATTAAATGGAAATAAAGGCTGAAAGTGTACACAGTAAAATGAAGCTATGGAAGAAATGTGTTTTGGAGATGACAAGATTGGTAAATAATTAGGGAAATGTTTTGTTTAAATTTAGCAGAACTGAAAAGTCAAACATATTTCCAGTTTTATAGCTGTTCACAGATACCTATTACTTCTAGATAACAGAGAAGTTTGCAATTTAGAAAAACAGAATAATCAGTCCCTCAACTCCTTATTCAAGTCTAGACTGGAAGGTTGGAATGAGCATGAAGAAATCCATTTATTTGGAGCTTTGCTTTCTATTATTTGTTACAAGCTTTCCTGGTCACATACACCACACTTCTTTGAATCTGCAGCTACCTCATTATTCCTAATCTTGATCTCTACATTCTGCCCTTGCCTGTCATGTGTATTTGTTCGGCTCCTTGTCAAGAGTCAGGCTTTGTTTGAGTCATTTCTCTCTTCCCTCTCCCTGCCTTGATCCCACACCACATGTTCCAGCACATCCTATGTTGGATGGGGAACTTTTATTTTTCAAGTTTCTTCTTCTGTTTTGCATCTACAAATCTTTAATTAAATGGGTTTTTTATAATTTTTCTGCAACACAGTAGCAGGGTCTGTGTAAATGCCCCACAAATCTACATCTGCATGCCAGATACTACAGTGTTAATTTTTTTCAACTTTGTACCACTTTCTCTGTACCTATGAGTGTCTTTGATATTTTTGTTTAATTATCTTCCTTCTACTTGCCTATCATGTTCTGATTAATAGATTGAATGGGGGTGAACAGCTAAGTCACTATTTCACTGGCTGACATAAAATTATCTCAGACCTCAAATAACTAAGTGCCTGCGGATTTCCAAGAGCTTCTGATTGGATCAACTGTTTCCATAATTTTTCAACTATAAAAACGAAATTACTTTATGGCATTTTAGGCTGAAACATCTCTGATAAAAGGACTTTCAAAGGGCAAAAGCAATTGGACTAAAGGTCTAACAGTAATCAATTTGTTTGTTCATTTGTTTTTTTAAATGAATGGACACTGCAATAATCAGAGGATGGGAATAAACAAATCAGAGAGGGAAATATCGGTGGTGTGTGGAATACTTAAGAAGGTTTGGTAGATTTGAGTGACATTGGATAAGGCCTTCATCTACTATACGTGTTGAGGCTTGACCTCATGAACATGGTTGAATATTGTAAGGACAACTAAGTAATAATTCAACATTAGAAGGTGAGACTGGGTGTCATTATAAGCTGTTTTAGGAGGACAGTTATGTGAAGATAACATCACAGTTAAAGAAAAAATTGAAATTAAAAGAGGTGTATAAGCAGGAAGTGAGTTCAGCACCAAAGATGAAGCCAAAGTAATGTAGAAATGAGACAGATGCAAAATGTTTGCATTGTTCAGTAGGGGCATTGCTATTTATGAGGCATTGATGTTGGGGAAATGAGGAAGAAAATTTCCCTAAGAAGGCAACAAGACATGTGAAATAAGCCGGATGTATAATAGAATTTATTCTTCACAGATGTGGAACAAAATTCGTATCAGTGTTTAAAACTGTAATTAGATAACATGAACAAAGGTCTTTATGATGTAGTGTGCTAGCAAAGTCATACTATGGAAGGACCTAGAAGGAAAAATGGATAGAAAACAAACACATGTGCAAATTGCTAAAATGAAATGCACCACTCTTTCTTTGAAAATAAAGTTTAGCATACAGGTAAGGATTTGGTTCTTCTACTGCTCTTCCCGGAACAATAATCAGAATTTATTAAGTATATGTGTTTACTCCTGAAAATGTCAGTTTTTCCTTTAAATTAGAATAGAACAGCATGAACAAAGAGATTGCTTCTAACATGCAGGATAAAAGTCAATGAAGCTCTGGCATTTATACTGCCTGAGGATTCTCCAGCCATTTATTTATCTTGTTCTTCTTAAAATTAGTTTTCACTAGCCCATAAATGATATTCTCAGATCACTTCCGAGATCTGAATTAGACAAACAGTTAGGAGGAAAAGAAGCTTTCTCTTCTGAAGGAGCTGTCGTCCACAATGAGGAGCACTTTTCATGACTGCAACACAGTGAATGTCTTAAAGCCATTTGAAGGCCTTTTGCACTGAAAGGCTTATTTAAAAAGGATGTGGCCATATTGACACCCATGGCTTTGAAAAACTAATGCAATTTTACAGTGAATGGTCTTGATGACATCAGCATTTTATCTCATGTGATGACACTTGTCTATTTAATTATGTCAATCACAACAACTACCTTAAAAAAAGGTAAAGGGGGATTTTGAAAACGAGATGCTTGCTTTGAAAGATTGACTGGATTTAGCCAGTCACATTTACTAGCATTCTACTGGGTCAAGAAAACATTTGTACAGATTACACTGGAAACTTCATAGCTACCTACTGTTTTGTTCTTGTCAGCTGTAGGCTCTTTCTTAATTACCAGAATAGAGACTAGAAATGAGTAGCAACACTGCAAAACCTGATGTGTTATAATATATGTAAACAGTTTACCTAGCACATTAACTACATGCTAAAGATGCATATTGTGAAACTACTGTCGTGCAAATGAACAAATGAATCTTTATATTTTCTGTTGAAAAACCTTGATCAGTAGAACCACTGATAATTAATGAATAAACTAACATTCTTTGCTATGCTGAGCATTGCTAACACTATGGTTGTAGGCCATAGTTAATCTCACATCAATAATTTCTCTGGTGCTCTGACTTAAATGTAGCACAGAAGAAAAAATGGTAGTAATTCTTAAGGATTAGGTCTTCTCAGGAGGTGAAATATCTATGTATCACCACCCTTGGTCATGTCAATATGGAATCAGTGACTTGAAGCAATTTAATGTGATTAAACTGATCCCTCTCAGGTCAAACCTGTGCACCTTGTGATTCATTGAATCTGAAGGGAGGATTAAAGAAGAGCAGTAGTGTATTCAGAATGACAGGTGAGGGAGAAAATGCTGGCATTCTGGAGATATGTTATCAGTCAGGTGAAGGAAAGTAAAGTTGTATCAGGAGGAGCAGTTGTGTTTAGTTTTTACTACCGTGGCAATGCCTTGTTTCATCAACTACAAACTTTAAGACTGTGACAAGATAGAAGAGAATTTTTTTAAAATATGTATTCTTTTTCCCTTTTGGAGGCAGAGCAACACAATATTCAGCATTACTCTTACACTGGCATTTCTGCTTTATTCTGCTGCTATGGGTATGACTTCAGCTAATACTGAAGAGTTTACTGCTCTTTTTAAAATGACATATCGACTTCTGTTCTGATGGACAAACTATGCAATTCTTCAGTTATTTTACCAGATACGAAAATGTAAATCAATGAAGTCCATCTTTGTCTTGGTTTTGTAATCCAGTATAAAATCAGTAGGAGAGACAAACCAAAAAGGCAGTATGCCATTATGACACAGCCATGGCTTTCTATCAGCTTGGCATTGCTCTCATACTTAATATTACATTTATTTTGGCTCCTAAGATTATTTACCAAAGAAAGTGAAATAAAGCCTGGCAAACTGTATTAGACTCACCTCAGCCAATGCCAGAAGTAAACACAGTTGCTCATATTTACAGACCAGAATATATAAGACAGTAAGAGTCTGATAATTTAAAAACCCATCTGCTCTGCCTTAACTTACTGTATAATAAATGTATCTGAAATGTAACTTATGGATAAAGCTTCATTCTCTTTGTTTATTATGTATTTTACAATGTATTCAAGAGTTTCTTGGAAACAGAACCTTTAAGATTTTATTGGAATATTCTGCTATATCTTGTCAAAAAATACCTTAAGAATACATTTTAACTGAATTATAATTCACTTTAACCTAAGGAAAAGTTGGCTTGCCAGCAGTCAATTGAAACCATTACATGTATATTTATACTTATTCATCCATATGTATAGCTATAAATTCAGAATCTACAGCTGCACATTAACGTGCATGTGTAGACTCTGACTTTAGGAGCAGACAGCAATATGCAGGTGATTTGAAACTTCAGTTTTCCTTTGCTAAGCAAGAAAACTCTGTGCACATTTGAGGAAAGAAACAGATAATAGCATATTTATATATAGATTCAGCAGGTAAGCATGCTTACTGGCATTATTACACCTTCTGCAAAAGCACATTATCTTTTATGTTATCTGAGAATGTGGCTTAGTATCAGGCTGAAGTCTGTGGTATGTCATTGTAGGGAGACATAAATAGGAATCCCCCAAAGAAAATAATTTCTGAAGTATGTTTGACAAACTTAGTGTGCATGTTGAATCCATATCTGAATACCTTGCAAGGCAGAAGGAACTCAGAACCTTTAGGCCATTCAGAATCTCCAAGTCAGTCTGAAAATCTTACTTTTACAAGACTAACATAAACTAATGGTTATTAGTTATAGCAAAAAGCAAATGTAGCAAGATACAGGGAGGGCTAATGCGGTATTATTGTCCCTGTTAAAGTAAACTATACCAAACTTACAGATTTCTCAGCACATCCGTGAAGCATCATTCTGAAGGTTGCATAGCAGAAGGATCATAGAGGCAGATGTTAATCTGTTTGAAGAATGGGCAATAACAAATGCATTAATTTTAAGTGTATGTTAAATAAAGCAAATAAAATCATTGTGGTGTGTACATTCATTAACTGCAGCTTTGCTTTGATATTTGTTCTGAATATATTATAGATATGTACATACAATAATCTGTAAAGATTTAATTACATGTTTGATAAATAGACAATTTGCACTACAATTATTCTTGTAACTTTAGGATAAAGTGAGATAAATAATAATTTTCTGTGTTTGTGACAATCACGTGTTCCATAATTAAACGCTTGTTTTCATCTTGAATTTAAGTAAAATAGCAAAACCAATCTGATACATAAAACAAACAAACCCAGCTATCTGGAAAATTCTTCACTAAGCAGATACCCAATAATGCAATGAAGTACTGCAACAACAAACATCATGCAAAAATGCTTGCAAGAGAACTGGAAATGGCACAAGTACTAAGTGGAATGCTGCACTGCACTTAAAAGTCTTACTGAATTATGAAGACTGCTGCTGGGGACAGCTCTGTTCTAAGGATCAAGCCAATAATATTTTTTTCTAGTTTTGCATTGTTTTTTGTGCATGTGGAGCTTGCACTGCTACTTGTTCCCCTGGCTTTGAACTTCACTGTGTTGCATGTATGCGTGCCACAGTTTATATCAAACCAATAATCTTGTTTACTTGTGTTACAGAGGAAAAACTGGTATTATCATGATGTTCATAATGTACTTGATATATAAAGATTCAATGTATCACACTACAAATTCAGAGCTGTGAACTTCATCAGCCCTAGGCAAACACACCCCCAAGTCTTTGAAAGGGCTCCTACTGATGATTGGAACAGAGTGGAATTTTGCTTCTGCCTTTCTGTCGGTATCACATACACACAAAGAAAAAATTATTTTTTTTTGTCACTGGGATGTGCTTTGCAAGTTATACCAGGCCAAACACTGTGGAAAGAAATTATCTGGTCTTTACTCACTATCCACCTGTGCATTGTGATACTTTCTCACCAAATTGGTCAATTATTTAAATGTAACATTACAAGTTTTAAAACATGCAGATTTAGTCAACAATATCACACAAATGGTTCTAAAGACAACCTTTACTTATGGCGTTTTGATTTTTAGAATGGTAGCCACACTAGATTTTCATCCTGATGCTGGTCAAATAAAGACAAAATCAATTTCTGATCTCTTTAGCTGGCGAAAGCCTTCAAGTGGTGTGGAATTTCTGGGAGAATATAATTTTAGAATTAATCTTTAAGTTTTAAATTGCTACACTGAAGAGAATCTGCACGTAGATGAAGTGAAATATCCACCTGTGCAAATCGGACCTGAAGAGATGAACATTCTACTTCATGTTACAATCCCAGGGTGAAGATTTTGGACAGAAGAAGGTTATTTGGTTGCATGTAGTGAATGAACAGGCTAAAAAACTGAGCATGATGATGGCACAGTTCATTTTTGAATTAACTGTTCCTCAAGCATAAACTCAGATGAATTCAGTTTACCTGGTTCAAGTTACAGAAGCATTTATGATGGAAAATACCATTTTCCCATAGGTTTACAGTTGCATTTAAGACACAATGGAAAACAAGAAGACCTCAGACCCTATTAATATTATTGGATTGAACTGTCATGTGAGGTATAATTGTCTGGTGCCTTCTTTGTTCAGATTCCCTCTCCAGAAGCACACAGCTCGAGCTGCATACTGCCACTGCATGAAATAAATAAATTAATTGAATTCTTCCTGAGATTCTGCTCATGGAAACCAAGGGTGGAGAATCTTCTTTAAGAGATGACCTTGACATGCTCCAGCCTATCAATATCTTTGTTGTAGCAAGGGGCCCAAAAGTGACCACAGGATTGCAGGTGTGACCTCACCAGAGCCCAATACAGATGAAGAATCACTTCCCTGGTCCTGCTGGCCACACTATTGCTGATGCAGGCCAGGATTCCACTGGTCTTCTTGGCCACCTGGGCACACACCAACTCATGTTCATTGGCTTTTCTGCCAGACAGCTTTCCAGCCACTCCACCCCAAGCCATGAAACTAACTTTCTTTTTCCAATAAGAAATTTACAATACCATTTTGGAATAAATTTTTCCAACTTTGACTGTATTCCAAGTATGCATAACTTGAAAAAAAATGTATTAGGCAAAAATATTCAAGTTTGTTTTGACATTTGGAATAGTCAGAACATCACCTCCCTGCTATGACAGTGAATAATGTGAGTCATACCAGTTTCATCACATGTTCTTCATTGACTTCAGAGACAAAAGTAGGAGGGCTTGGCAAAGAGCTTTGGAACTCTTTATTTCCATGTATTGGTGTTGGCTTAACATTAAAGATTATACTAAAAGATAAAGTCTGGGTCAGCAATTCAAAAAGTAACAATCATTCAGAGGAACTTGGCTCTAAATATATGTGCACAGCATGCAATTTTAAAATGAACCAGACTGACAGCCACTTATTGCTTCTTCTCCCTTAGACTGAAGAACTAATTAGATTAATCAGATTACTGTACCTCAGGAGGTTCCTACAGGCAGTGATTGTGCCATTCTCAACATTTTCCTTGAAAAGCTAAAGAGTCAGCTTCTTTCAAGTCTGTCATTATGTGTATGACAAAAGGGGAAAAGGAAAAGTTGCTTGTCATGAGTATAAGTTAGAGAGCAGGAATTAGGGTTTGGAGGAAACAAACAAAGAAAATGTACAAATCTACATGGATGTCCATGTAGACAATTACTTATAATTATGTGAAAGGAATACTACAAACAAATAGTTCAGGAAGACTACCAGAATTTCCACTCTTGAATAACACCTTTGACTTCTCTTTGATTTTGAGATTTGTAATATTATTTGGGGAAAAGAAGGAAGTGCAGACACTGTAACTGGACTCAGTACACTGTCATATCCCTGTAAAACCCATTTAGATTTACAGATATATATAGATAAATATAGATATATATAACATAGAGGTAATAAAAATTCTGCTTCAGTTAGAATATTTCCCCATGGAAAAAGTTTTATTCACTCATTCATTGATTCATTCATTCATTCACTCACTTGCTCACTCCCAGTCAAAGTTTTGGCCACAATGATACGCATATTTACTATGTATTTTACTTAAAAAACTATGTCTCTTTTCTTTGTCAGAATCATGACATCAGCACTGAGGAGAAAGTCTTGGGAGTGCCTGTTATTGAGAGGCTGGACAACAGCAAGCGGTGTGTGCTTGAAGGCACGAATGATGACCACATCCTGGGCTGCATGGGCAGTGGGTCGAGGGAGGTGATTCTGCCCCCCTACTGTGCCCTCATGGGATCTCATCTGGGGTAGTATATCCAGCTCTGGGATCTTCAGCACAAGAAGGACATGGACTTGCTTGAACGGGTCTAAAGGAGGACCACAAACATGATCTTAGGCCTGGAGCACTTCTGATATGAAGACAGGCTGAGAAAGTCATGACTGTTCAGCCTGGAGAAAAGAAGGCTTCAGGGAGACCTTACAGGAGCCAGCCAGTACCTAATGGGGCTTACAGAAGAGCCCAAGAGTGAGTTTTTACAAAAGCATCTAGTGACACGACAAGAGCTAACAGCTTTAATCAGAAAGAGAATAGGTTTATATTAGATCCTGAGAAGAAATACTTTACGGTGAATGTAGTTGAGGCACTGAAATAGGTAACCCAGACAAGTTGGGGATGTCCCATCCGTGGAAGTGTTTAAGGAAATGTTTGACTGGGCTTTGAGGCACCTGGTTTTTAAGGTCCCGTCCCATCCAAACCATTCTGTGGTTCTTCATATTGCTACCATGTGCTACATTTCTTTGCTTGAATAATTTATTTTATATCTATGATATTGTAACTCAGCTTATAAGAGAGTCTGTTTACATTAGTAATCATCACTATTTAAAATTTAATGAATCAATATTTACTATGTAAAAAATTTCCAGTAAAACTTTTATTAATGCTATTTTATTAGTGGTGGTCCAAGAAGTAATCCTACCAAGTCCTTCAAGATACATTGCTAACCAGAATTTATTCCATAAATATTACACCAAAAGGAGTTTGCATTGCTCAACTCACTCCATGAAAATGGAATTTCAGAGTCAGAGATTGAATGCATCCTCCAAATTTGCAGTTGTATTCAAAGGAGATACTAAGTTGGAGTGATGAGGCTTAGGTTTCATAAGTGCATGTTAATTGACATTAATTATATTAACTCCCCTTAATTCTTTCTTAATCAAACCCTGTACCAGCTACTCCATTATTTTCTTCGGGATCGATAGCAAGCTGACAGAACTATAATTAACCGTATCTATTCCCAGTTTAATTTACATTTTCTAAATATTGACATAGCATTAGCTTTCTACCAGTATTAAGAATTTTCAGAGTCTTCCAAAACTTACATAAAGCTGGTAAAAATAAGTGTGCCAATTTAAAAATACTACATGCTAATAAATGTCACTTTACATGCTTGAGAGTTAGCAGCAGAATTAGCGTTGTCATTACCACGTATATACTGAATCTAGCTATTCCTGAAATACAGGCATACTAACTGAACACTTTTGCCTTCTCTGTTGCCAGCATTGTTGCTGGCAATGCTAGGATGTTCTTCTATGACAGTTCAGTGTTGAGCAGACGATTCTTTAGTGCATGTCAACATGTCAGTGAAGACCAGAGACCCTTGCATGTGCAAGTTCATATGGCAATATTTGCAATATTGAGTCCAGAAGCCATGTAATACTATTAAATTATCACTTTGTTTTACCTGGGTATTAATAGTAAAAAGTAGTGAGTAATGAAGTTAAAACACAAGAATGAATTATGATAGTATGGACTGAGCTGTGAAAGGAAATTGAACCGTCTTCTGAACGTGAAGTAGGTATTTGCCTGTCTTTGCCCTTCACCACTGAAGGCAAGGCTTATTAGCTAACAACTAATACAATCATAGACTATCCTGAGCTGGAAGGGATCCACAAGGATCACTGCGTTCAAAACCTGCAGGTGTGTAGTTTCTGTATTCAGGCTGACATGTGACTAAGCATACTGATCACAGTGGAATTTATTCCTCTTAACATCGTGAGCTGTTGGTGGGTGTGTGTGTGGGTGGGTGGGTGTGTGTATTCCACTACCAATTTTTCCTTTCCTTCCCATCACTTGCAATATTGTAAAAGCTTTTGCTTTTTGGTGGATGCTTTCATTTCAGTTTAAAGAATTTTTAAAAATATTAATTAATTACTTTTCTACTCATGTAATCTAGTAAAATTTCTACTAATTATTTGAGGTATTAATTGTCCTACCTGCTTCTGTGCAAAGTTGTTTCTAAGACTGGCCATACTTTTTAAGTATCAGTTATGTTTATTAGTAGCTGGGATTTCAAACATAGCACATCTAATCAGGTGGGTTTTATTCCTGTGATCATATAATCTTTTACTGTCACAATATCTAATGTTACATTCCCATATGTCAGAAACAATAGTCTATTAGAAAACTGAAGATAACTGTTAGAAATAGCAGTATGATTTTATAGTTACCTTATCTGGTAGTTGTCATGTATTATAAAATGAAGGCATAGTTATCCAACACTGTTTACTTCAGACTTTTCAACGCCTCAGAATTAATTAGTACAACATTTCAGACAGAAAAATCTGTCCTTCTTTTCTTTTGTTCATTTAATCTATATTGAATACAGTGCAAAAATGTGAATCCCACAAGTTTCAGTACTACCAATTAAGGCAAATTTATGCTCACAAACATGCAGTTCTAATTCTTTCTATCACCAACACTCTTATTGCAAGCATATAGAAAAGTACAATTTTATTTTCTTCAAGCATCTTGTTGGCCTGATTAAGTTTATTCTTGACACCTTGATCTTATGCTAAGTTAACCCTCCTTTATTCACCTTTTGCTGTTAGCTTTATATCTCCCTGAGTAACTAATTTAACTTTTCTTCCAGCTGGTTATCATACTACTCAAATATATGTCTGTGAGGCTTTTCTCATGAGCAAAAACAAATCAGCCCACCATAAGATGAAGAGTTCCTATTTGATGGGACAGCAGGAGATTAATGTACTGAAAATGTAAATTGAAAACTATGACTGTGAGGAATTATGGAGTGAGAAAAGCTGCTCGAACATTTAAGGAAAGGAATAAATTTCTGATTTCTATGTATCACTAATTATATGTGCAAATATTTTTGTAATGTCTTGAGGCCACAGATATTGCTGTTGTAGTAAAGAAACAGAAGAGGTGTTGTTATGCAGAATGTACTATTAATTCTAAACCAGTAGAGAATTCTGAAGTTGCGTTTTCAATGCAATCAATTTCATTAGCCTTAATCTTCTACAGCACACAGATTCACTCCAAGGTGCAATGTACTGTGCTGTGAATTAAATGGTTCAGGCCTTGACTGGAAGATGCTTCTATTCCAATTAAAAACAACTAATAAAAAATACATCCGTTTCCTCTGAAAAAAGCTACTTGTCAATGTCCAGTTTTGGTAATGTGAAATGTTTTAGTTAGACGTGTAAGGAACACATTTATTTTTGCTGATTGATAAGTATTTATCCTCCATTTATGTATCCAATTTAAATATCAATAAATGCAAATTTTAGTGCCGATCTGTTAAAGCCTTTTGCCGCAACTGCTGTTAAATATTTTTTTCTTGATATAATTCTGTAGGCATAGTTGAAATCTATGAATTTGTAAACAAATTCATTAAATACTTTTGACTAAATATGTGTGGAATGTGTTTTAAAATGTTCACTCAACTCAAACTGTAACATTTTAAAAACTTACGAATACATTCTTTTACTGCCTTGTTTGTTGTTGTCTTTCAATCAATCAGACACCAATTAAACCTTTGTTTACTAGTAAGAATAAAACCCCACATTTCTTATACTTCCTTTCACGTTTTTTCTGCTTTTTTTTCCCTAGATGGGAACATTCCAGCAAAGCTGAGGTACTGACTTGAGCTACCACTACAGGGCAGAGTTGCATCCCTGCTTGTACTCCTTAATTTTTTGCACTTTTGAAAACATCTTACAACATACAAATTGTCCAGGTTTGGCAGCATTCCACTAACATCCATGTTCTCACAATAGCTTTTTGTGTTAGCAGTCAGGATTGATTTTCCAGCTATGACAAAAGGCCAATTAGCATTCATGGCTGTATATTGCTTTCTGATGAAATCCTGTGCCAGAACATCCCTGACTGCAGTGGCAGAACTTAATTCTGTCAACTCCACCACTTCTTTTGGTTTCCTTTCAAAATGACACAATTTTGAGCGGAAAACACAGGTTTGTGATGAGTTACTATATTCATGGAGCTTTGTAGCAGGTGAAAAATTGCTTGTATAAACTGACCTTAGTGGCTACTGTAAAAGAGTCTAATTATTGCACTCCTAGAATGCTATAATTAATGCTATCTCCAAAGCACAAAGATATTAATATTTCAGCTTGCAGATTGTCTGTAAATTTGCTGCACAACCTGGCAGTTTTAATGTGCCATAATTCACTGCTAATCTTTCAATACTATATCTTTAAAGCACCGGTTCTTAATAAATTGCAGCTGTAAAACTCTAGGTTTGAACTTAGATCCTGTCAAAAACTGGCAATTTAAAACCAGAAGTAATGGAATAAAAAAAAACTAAATTAAAACAAAACAAAACAAATGAACAAACAAACAGAAGTGGGTACTATCTGTAATGGTAGCAAACAAACAAGAGCAAGGTATTATTAACCCAGACTAGATATTTAACAAAGCTGACTTATTGTACCCATTGTTTCACACAGACCTTCAAAATCTTAACTATGTTTCAATGGAATTTAAAGAAAGAGAGAACATAATATTTCCTACTTGAATATTATCAAAAATTTTGAGTGGGAAAATCTAATAAAATATCTCTGCTATAAATTTACATAGCCTTTCTTGTATCTTTGCAAGGCATGTGGTGCAGGTCACTTTGTCAGAGAACGTCTGTTAAACTTGAATTACCTGATACAGTCAAGGCATAGTTTAATAAGCTACAGAAGAGATTAACATGCATTTGTGTTGAAAGGTACTGCAAATGAATTTTCTTGAGTTATACCTTGTTTGCTTAAAGATTTTGAAGAATTCTATGAAGAATTTTTATAAAAGCCTTTCCTATAAATATATTGTTTAAGACTTTAAGGCACAGATAGAATGGGACTTGACAACAGATATTAAAAATAATAAGGCATTCTGTAAGTATTCAGAAAAGAAAGGCTGAGGAGACTGTGCCTCTCTGAAAAATGAGAAGGGAGAAGCAGTGGCAACAGAAGTGGCAGCAGGAGGAGAGGCTGTGGCAGGACAAGAAGCAGCTGGCAGCTCAGCTCTGGTCACAGAGCCAAGACACAGCCCTGGCACAGCAGCACCCCAAGTCCCAGGGCAGGACAAACAGCTCAAGCATATGTTTCATTCCAATGGGACCTACAGGTACTGCCTCTGGAACATTAGACAGGCGCCATCACAGTGCAGACCCTCACCTCTGCTAATGGGTTCTTTGGAGAAAGTCAGTCTGGGCGAGGCTGGCAAAGCCTTGCTTGCTTCAGTCACTCAGTGTCTTTGGGTCAAGACTTTGCTGGAGGAGCAGAGTCAATGCTGCACAAGTGCTCAGAGGAGTGAGGGAAGCTGAGTGGGCTGAATTCCATAACCGACAGCAGCTGATGGAGGAGTGTCTGGAGCACAAAATGGAGCAGTCCCGGAAAATGGACTTGACCGTGATAAGACTGGCCAAGGTACCACAGCAGAGCTCCTTCTGTAGCCTCCAGTGCCACCTGGGAGGTTCCAAGGATGGGTCCTGTCCACAGGGGATACATTCAGTGCTGCCTCCAGGTGTAAAGTCAAAGATGTCACTCACGGTGATGAGAAAAAAGCTGTTCCAGGGACAGCCTCCGCCAGCATGTCTCAGATGTGCCACATGACAGAAAGCATTTTTGGCTTTTTTATGTTCCTACATCTCCATTCTAGTGTCAAAGTAAAACCAAACTGCATTAACCTTAAAGGGCAGCCTATTCTTGTTCTACATTTTCCCTGCTATTTGCAATCTTAACACCCAGAGTCCTCCATCTCCATTAACTCCTTGGGTTGTCCTGAAATCACACTTCCTTATGCATGTTCTTTTGGGTTAGGAATGCGCCTTCAGGACATTCAGCACAATGCCTTCATCATTGTGCACTCTGGCAGGATTCAATGACCACCAATAATATAGATGTGCAGAGTATTGGGTGTGTACTGCACTCAGCATCCTCCCTCTGGGGACATTAATTTTACACTCAGTTGTCACAACTATTTTGATGCTTGTGTTCCACATGGAGCACTGCAACTCTGAGGAAATCTGCAGAAGAGTTCATTAATACCTCAGACCAACAGGCAGTGAAACACACAAAAGTGTTCTACTTCCTGGGAATACTGGTTGTTGCCTACTGACCCCACGGC
>VXBT01002766.1:8302-28930 GCA_013400235.1 Oriolus oriolus
AAACATGGAAAGATTATGGATGCTGTTTTTAAAAACCCCACCACACCAAAATTAAAGCATCCTGAACTCAAGAAAGAGGCAGCACCATGCAAAAGCAGAGTCAGACAGACTCCTCGACTGGCAGGAATAATTTCCTTGGAGTTGGTTATCTGGAATGGCGGGAAGTTCAAGGAGGAAACAGGACACCAGCCAGCTAATTTTTCTAGGTGCACAGTACTGCATTTATGTCCTCCACTAATTTCACAGCAGTTAAGTCATACAACATGATCCACAGACAAAATTCACTCAGAAATAATATTAACAAATTTGTCACTGCTACCAAAAGCATATAAGAAATACTTAAGAAGTTAATTATAGCAGAATCTGAAAGCATATACTTAAGAACTTCTTTATAATTGCAATAAAGGTATATAAAACATATTGCTTTCAAGTCTGTTCTAAGACATCAAAAATAATGTCCATTGTTTTCTGCTTAGTAATGGAAAATTCCAGTCCAGAGGCAGAATTAGCATTAAATTAAAATTTAAGTTTCCACTGTACTATTTGGGGTAATCATAGTAATATAGGTGGCATTTATGGTTGGATAATAGTTTAGAAAAATTCATAAATGCTCTCAGAGTCAAAAAATCCTGTGCTTCAAAAAAAAATACTGTGGCTAATGGCAGAGAATATATTACTTAAAAAACAAACGAAACAAGCCAGTAGCATCCATTCTCACTAGCTAAACCACACAGGTAATGAGAAGTAATGGACACATTTCATAGAAAAAAAATATTAAAGACTTCAGACTATCAAAAAATATTTTTAGAACAATTGTTTGGTACAAACATGGTAAAATATTTTTATACTACTTTTGGGCTATGATATTCTCAGTTATTCCTGGCTTCTTCAGTAGTACTTGGAATGGGAGGGAAGGGATAAAAAGAAGATTAAAAATCATGATGTTTCAGCTATTAATGGCAATATTTATATAACAAAACCAGGGCAGTGTTTCTAAAATAATTTCTATCACCAAGAACTCCAAGTTGTTCTCCTTGAAGGCAAGAAGGCAAAAACTGACAACAGCCATTATCACCACATTAGCACAATTACACAATGTTTACTAACCATTTTACAGTGGTTCATGTGAACACTTCAGTTAGTATCCACACTGAAAAGCAGAGGACTTGATTTTTTTATACCTGATTTAAAGAGCCTGCATCATCACCAGTGAGCTTTGATTTTCATGCAACTAGCATCTTCTCACCCCTAAACCTGCATCTCTCCACCAGACACTGCAGGCAGCCACCAGCTGAGGATTAAATATGTTTGGCTGGATGCAGAGCTGGATTCATACAGATTGGCAACAGCTGCACCAACAAAATTAAAGTGAGTTTATGGTAACAACTATAAAGAGTGAATAAGTGCTTAGAAAAGTAATTCTTAGTACAGCCTTTACTACACGATTAGGTAGCACCAGATTTCTGCAGTTTGAAAAAAGAAACAACTTGCTAGCATATTAATCAACTATTCATATAAAAAAGCTAAATGGTTTACCAAATTACTGTTTCAGTTGTGAAGATTTCTTGACAACAGTTAAAACCTCTTGAACCACCACATCAAGAGTTTACAAGTGCCATAATGGTTAATAAAAGCTCTACAGCTAATCTAGTTTTAAAAATACATTTTCCAAACAACGCCAAAATCTTACAGGGAAAACCACACTGGTAAAGTTCAGCAGAAGGTTAATTCTGAGCAAAAACTCCCTAGTAAGTTACTTAACCATACACCTCATTGATTATCCTTGCAGAGTCTGAAGTTCAAAACCTTTGTACATACTAATCTGCAGTCCAATGAATCAGGAAAAAAATGTCCACTGATGAGGTAATTTATGGCACCTATAAACCATCATGCTATAGAAAAGGAGATAGCTTTTAAAAACGTCAGAAAGAGTAGGACATGAATAGAGTAACCAGGTGCATAAGCAACAATAAGCATTGTAAACCAGCACATGAACTAGTTTCTTCAGATATTCACACTGGTTAGATAACAACTGTAATTTTTAAAACTTTTTCAGGGACTTAATAATCTACACCATTGAGGTCTCATTCTAAATTTACACAACATTCATATCACTCTCCAAATGCAGGCTCCACTTGAGGATATGAAGAAACCTGACACAAAAGAATCTTTAATTACCACATTTAGTTAATTAGCCATGTAAAGTGTTTCGATTTTGGTTTTTTTGAAAGGTAAAAATATCCTCAGCACTATGTCATATATGCTCTTCAAGCAAAAAAACTTCAGTTACTCTCCTTGGCAAAACTCCAAACAGAAATAACAATCAGTTCAGAACAGAGAAGCTTCTACTATGATGGTGTTACTCATCTCTTCACTGTCAAACAGAAGAATAGCTGTACAAATTGGCATGGAAACTCCTCAAAAAATCACCACCGTACCTTGTCACAGCTTACAAAGCTGCAAATTTGCTTCTATGCACTGTCACTTTCCTTAAGTGTATCACAGGCAGAGATAAATTTTATTTCAACATCTTACTTGTTAAAATACATATAATCTTACCTCACATATATTATTTTTCATGTTTTATCTTGCAGTTACTTTAGTAATTGGGTGGTACAGCCAGACTGAACTAATTGAAGCAGGACTTTGTACTTGTGCTCACTGCAGGAAAATAACCCAGAATGTGGGCTAATGGCCAATACTGATTCTCTTCCAACTCTGCTCTGAACTGGAGCAAAGCATCCAAGAGCTGGAATGAAACTGCAGACTACTCTGGCTCAATTTAAAAAAACTAAACACCATACAATTACTGCTTTTTTCCCCCTGTTTTTAGTCTCACAAATTAAGCAGGATACTGTAAGTTTTCATCGAGCATGAACGACAGTTCACTCCAAGAATAGATATTTGGCAATTCCTAGCCAAATATCAACAGTGCCAGAAACATTTTCCTTGACAGAAAAACTACATTCCTAAAATATCACGGTTTTACAAAACACTATCAATGGATTCCAGCAATAAAATTTAAATGTTTCCTTTTTTACATATAAATATTCTTATGTTCCACTTATGCCATAAGCACTTGTTTTATCATATAAATCTAGTATCAAGTTTTTACATATAGTAAGCATAATACTGAACAGGTTAGTTGACTAGCTCTTACCATACCTACATTAGTAGATTTTAAATAGATTAAATCTCTAAAGCTATGAAATAGTGTTTAAAAAGTATTTCCCACTAAACCTTCTTAAAGTATTTAACATATTATAAATTTTCTAAGAGCTATGTCCTCAGTTACTAATACAACAAACTTCAACAGTTTTGTGGGCCACAAAATGTTAATTTTGGATTTCAGGACTTCCATTAAAACACCAAATTTCAGAATATAAAGACCATTACAATTGGTTGATATGAAAAGGAGGAAACCATGCCAAGTGTGCATTTTTGAGCAGGAAATCAATTTTCCTAGGCTCTGATTCTGCCTGGTTTAAAACAAACAATAGCTGGGTGCAGGGGAAGTTCACTCAACCTTATTTTCCAAAATCTCTTTATTTTGTAATGCTGAAGATAAGGAAAAGCAAAGACTCTGGCATTCAAACAGGATGGCACTTTAGTCTCAACTCACGCTTTAGCTCTTTTACTAAATGTGTGGTGATTAGATTGAGGAAAAAAGAGAGACTTGGCCCTGAAAATAAATCATGTTGCAATTAGACATACTACAGTGCATATTGAGTTATAAACAGCACAAGTGTTTCTGTCACTTCTCATACAGTTTTGTTTTGCTTTCTACCTTGAAGCATTTTGTTTAAATTGGATCAATAAAAAACTTTTGTAAGTGCAATTACAGTTTACACAATAGCTGTATGCTAGAATAGTTCTGTTAACAAATACAGGCAAGCTCTTCTGCACCATCTTGCTCAACAGCTACATATAGTAACAACCCTGTACTACAAACTGGAAGGATATTTTCTCCAAAAACATCCCTCTCCCATACAGACATAAGATGAGTGATTCTGACTTTCAGCATCTCTTTTGATCCTTTTCTTCAAATCAAAGCTAAACCATTATCAAGCAAACTTTAAAGAAGTTACTAAAAAAGTACCAATACCACATGAAGTTACTTTACTTCAGTTACCAGTGTCTTAATCTTGAAGACTGCAAAAAACCACTGACATCAAGAAATGATCTATCATATACCTAATTACCTGTTTTTCTTACTACCCACGCTTCCTTTTATTTATGCTAAAATATGCACATTTTGTTTAAATGAGAGCTAAGCTGACAAGAGAATCTAAAAACAGCTTTTCTGAATATTTTCACCTGCATGTGAACAAACCTAGCTGCAACTTCAACTTCAGGATACTGACTAAACTAGGAAATCTTGCACCAGACCAGTATTTTTGGTGCAGCTGAGCACGTTACTGGTGTGTAATCCCTGTGCACGACCATCTTCTTACACAGACACGCACAGCTTAAGAATTCTGTTCAAGAAGTTGTATTAAGAGGGTTTTCCTTTCTCCTTGTAGTCATGACATTGACATTTTGTATTTCTGCCAGAACTGGCCACTATTATTTAAAGAAAGGCTACTAAAGAACAGGCTTCATTCTGCTTACAAAAGGTTAGTAGATATAGGCAGTTAATAAACATTAAGAAATAGTCATAATTTTAAAAAGTGGAACACAACTGAACATCTGTCTTAAGTTTTTACTGACTTGTTTCCAGAAGCTGTCAGTCACTTCACTAATGCAAAGATCATGCTTTTTGCAAAGATCATCACCCTCTCTCTCACTTCACCTAGCACAGGTAAATAACCACATAAGACAGAGCTGGAAGAGTTTTAATTAATACCTGCATGACAGTTAAAATGTTCCAAGCAATTGCTTTATTATGAACTGTAAGATTCATACAAGTATCACTGACCAGTCACCTCACATTTTTCAGCTTCCCAGTGTAGCTACTCAGTGCTACTTCAAGGTCACCATTTTCTAATGCCAGCCTTTTATTAAATGCCAGCTTGCAAACTAAGCTACTGGAATCCGGGGCAGGGGACAGGGAGGGGTAAAAAAGGGAGATAGGCAGGTTTAGTTTCCCCATCAGGTCAGCAACCCGACTTTACTTAAGGCACAGCTGCATAATCACTGCTGCCAACATAGAGGAAGGAGCCAAGAACACCCTGTTACGGAGGGAAAAACAGTAAGATGTCCCTTTTCAAGCACAATGCAAGTCACATACAAGGCCTTTCACTGATCTGTAATGGCTTCAGAGTGAAGAAAACTAATTTGGTACTGTTCAGCAAAAGAAAGAAGTGAAATCCAAGCATTTCAATGAAAAAATGCCTTTGGAAACTGAACACATGCCAAAAGAAAGATAAAAGTTGCAATTTTAGCTTTTGGTCTCATTTGTCCGTTTGTTCATTTTAGATTGGAGGTTTTTTTGTTTGATTAACCCCCTGTCAAGTATTTGCTCTACAATGCAAATTAGTGAAACTGCCTACAGGCAGTGCACTGTATCTGCATCTGCAAAAAGAGTTCATTCCATTTTAATAAGTTAAAGAATTTAATCTTTAACTAACTTAAAGACATTAATCACATGAGGCACAATTCACCCACAAATACCTGTGTCTTTCTTTTGATCTAATACAATCAGAACAGTAGTAATTTTATGTAGGTTTTCAAAATTAAGGGCTAAGTATAGTCAGACTAGTAAACCCAGTAAATTCAGTGAGATCAGCTTAACAGATATTTTCAGGCCTTCCTACAAGTTATATTCTAAGCAAACTTTCCAAAGCTTCTTTTTCAACTTTTACTGCATGTTTTATACATATTTCCGTAAGTTTTCAGATTCTGCCAATTAAAAAAACCTCTAATTTTCCAAAAAGAGCAAGAAAAACTCACAATAAACTACTGCTTAGTTTTCTGCATTATGTATAGCTAAGGATATAAATATACACTTTATTTATTTAGACAAGTTGCAGCGACAGGCTTGTCTGCCTTTTCCACTGATGACAGTAAGCCAAATGTGAAGAGTCTTCTGAAAACTGCTATTCAGTTCTCCAAAGAGGCAAGTAAAGTAACACAGCTTGTCTACATTAGCCTTAAGTTTTTGGAAAATAGAAAAGTAAACTGCAACAATAAATTCCAGTTAATTCCAGAGATCTGAGGGCTATTTCAAAGGTCAGAGGATGCATTATAGCCATAATACACACAAAAACTTCTAGTCAGTGATGGAAAATTCACTTTGAAATCAGTTACTACCTTCTATGTCATTTCTTCTATACATATTTGTGAAAGAAAACAGACTTTAAATCTAAATTCTTGTGAAAACCCCATTTATTTTCTTCTAATGTTCATGGTTTAACAGTTACACTGAAAAAAGAAAAAAATCAAAACATCTTCCTCTTACATGATATCCTAAGTTATCCAGTACTCCTCAGAGATGACCACGTGAGACACCCACGATTCAACTCTAACTCTTTTTACGAATGTGAAAAAAACCCCGACTAGTATTATCATAATGATGAAGATATATAGAGGGATCTATTATAAAAGAAAAAGAAGTTTCTAGCCAATTAGAAAGAGACAGTGTGTTGTTATTATTATTCACGTGGACAAATTCAATCCAACCCATGACTACAGATTCTGCCTGTCTAAAACCACGGACACATACACATTTACTCCTTGAAGTTCTAATTTGTCCTAAGCACATCCTGATTTTGCAAAATCCACAATCAACTGCGTCAACCACAAATACACCCAAAATACAGTCACATTTTAAACACATAAGATGTATTCTGTCATTCACAATCAGGAAAATAAGGTTAAACTGACACCATAACACACTGCATCAAAAATACTTGTACATTCTTACTGAAAGTATTCATTTGCTTTCAAAAATATTGGGATTTTATTCCCCATTTGTTTCAAAAAATCTCTAAGTTATTAAAAGATCAGGGCAGAAAGGAAACTATTTTTGAATTGTACCTTAATAGTTCCTAAGAAACATGATTTTTTCAACCGACTTATTCAAAAGGAATTATTAAATCTTGTTGCACATCATGAATGCAACTGACTACCTCAAATTATAAAATTAGACAGTTTTAACCCTGCTATTAAGGATTTTGAGAGCTTGTAAGGTGGACCTAAAGAATCATACCAGCACAGAGCAACCTAATTAAACACAACTTCTCCCCTGCAATGACTCTAAATCATAGGAATGACGGTTCTTATACTCATCAAGTAATGAGTTCCCATACTCTGTAAGAAAATATTTTTTGTCATAAAATCTTCTTAGGAGTCATTTAGTCATATTTTTTCACACCATGATGATGCAAAGTTTAAAATACTTACTTGGGATATATTGGCTCGTAAAGATACTTGTCTCTTGCTGATGGAATTTCAAAAAATAAGATGTATCCATTTGCAGTCTGAAAGAGAAACATTGATAAGATATATACCTAGTCTCAGCATGAGTAAAATCTTTTCAGTCTTACGTGATTTCTATGTGTGTCTCATAAACTGAACTCAAATATACATTCATTCAGACATTTTTAAAAACTCTGTGTAGAAATTAATTCCAGATAAAATCCATACCTGCTCTTGAAGTCACATGAATGGATTAGGCAGGAGGTCAAAAAATGGAAAAACAATGCTGTTTATGCACAAGTCCATCCGATATTTTCCTCTAATTCATACAAATCTATAAAATGTGACAACTTTTTCAGATATTTAGCACCCGGGCACATAATTCATACCAACTACAAGAATTAATGTGGAAAACATAGTAGAAGGTGGCAAGTACCTGAATAAACCCTCCAGGCGTTTGAACACATAAAGACACTACAGAGCGCAAAGAGTTTAGGCACTGCCTCTCAGTGTTGGTCATCCAGGTAGTTTCCAAAAATCCTCACATCACTTATCGTTAGCTACCACAACACCTGTAATAATTCAATCCCAAGCCATATTCTGTCATTCTGGAAGAATGACTTCATATTATAATACTACACAGGGAACAAATACAAATCATTTAGTTACCTGATGTTCCAGTCACACCTAGAAGCTGCTTGTATAAGCATGAGAGAAGCAAATGACCAATAAAGTCATGTGCTCAAAGAAGTGTTATTTGTTTACAGCACGAATTTATTTTACAGGCAAATTGGTAAACGCATTTTGGTTAAATACTGTTTCTATCCAATTATTTTAATATGGGCTGGGCATGTATCCAAAGCACTGGAGACAAAAAGCACTGAAATTAATGGTTTCACATTGCTTTGCAAGATTGGTTTCCTTTCCTCTGAATAAAGCAACACTCTTGTTAGCTTAGTTCATCATTTCATAGATGAACTATGGGCTTTCCTCAATCAAACATTTTGCTTTAGAAAATTTGTGTTTTCAAACACTTTGCTTTAGAAGATTTGTGGTTTGGCTTCAAATTCCAAGAAACACCACTACTCTCATTCAAAGCGAGTATCTTTTTCAAGAAAGAATAAACTCTGAACCATAATGGTGAGCTTGAGACAGGCAGACAATAAATGCAAGCTTTTCTGTGTGCTGTAATATCATGTTCAGGTATTATGTGGTAAAGAAACGTGTTCATTTCTAACATCTTTACAGGTTCTTTCCATTACATCATTAAATATTTAACCCGTAAGTTACCTTATCCTGGAAAGAAGAGTAAAACAATACTGTGAAGTATCTTTATACTGATATTGAGGTACAAAGGGCCTTACTGAACACTATTCAAAGCACAAAGTTGCTACTGTTACAGGTTCATTTCTAAATAGAACCTCAAATTCCATGAAGAGGGGGATGAAATGCAGAAGCATTCAACCACAGACTTCCAGCAAATTGATCATATTCATTTACAGAGTTTTCATTGCTTTTAAAAATGTCTGAGTGAAACTTATTAAATAAGTAACCATCCCTGATCATTCTCCTAATATTTCATCCCTGAGCGTATGTATACAAATGATATCGTCAAGCATGTTTGTTATGAAGAATATTAGAAATCTTATTACACTCATTATTTTACAAGACTATTTTGAATTTTAATTTGCAGAGTTTTAGTTTACAAACTGAGACTTTATGGGCATTTAGATTCTGACACTACCTGCCAAAAAGAACACTGTACATTTAGTTGCAGAAAAACTTTGAAGTGCAGTGACTGAAGTGGCAGAAACTAAAGGTTATCTGACTGCCAGCTAAACCACAAGGTCTCTTGAGCAAATGGATCACAACATCTCAGAAAAAAACCCCACAATGTGCGAAGTAATTCAATACAAAAATTCAAATTTCTTCTGAACCACTACATAAAGGTTTAATTAAAATGTGTTTGGATATACATGCTGCAATATAAAATTGAAGAATTCTTTTTGATTCATAATAAAAATTACAGGAATCTCCTTTCTGAACTTATTGATAACTACTAGTAGTCACTGAGAATATAATCTGGCACTACCAGAAATACTTTACTTCACTGATTCCATGGAATACTTTTAGGCAATATAAATATTTTAGACCAACTACTTACTTGCATTACACAAAAGAAAATGGGACCATGGGAAGCATAGCTGATTTATGATTATCATGATATTGCTAGAGACATGAACTATTCCATAAATCATCTGGTGTTTTCCACAAAGATAACAGTATCTGATTTAAGACCTGGTCCTAATGTAAGACCTGACCAAAAGACACCAAGAGTATTATCCCATACTGGGACTCTTATAAACTGTACTTCCACCTTTCTTGTGTTCACTTTGCACCTCAAACTTTAAATACTGCTGCTGAAATAGTCCAGAGTGCTGTGAGCACAGCACCAGCTATGAAACAATTTCTATGTGAGACAAGATCTGATCTCTAAGATTCTAAACAGAAGAGTTCACATATCACTTATCACTGCCCTTGTTTCTGTGTTCTCAGTGACCTGCAATATTTTTTAACCACCAAAAGCCTGTAGTAAGGCCAGCTTCATCTCTTAAGACCCACCTTTAAACCCTATTTATCAAGTTAAATAATTCTGTCACCTAAGTCCACAACTATTTCTTTCATTCACATAACTTTACATTACCACATTATTTGTTACCAGGTTACTAAAATAATGAGATGCTTTATCACCCCCGGCCAATACATCTAACCCTTGTTTTAAGACAAAGAACTGTAGTTCATTCTCACAGGGAAAAATTAATGAAAACTACAAAAGAAAGCTTCTGTCATTTAAAAAGTCCTTGGTACCATTACATATTTCAGCAAGACAAGTATCAATTAAATGTACATGCGATCTGCAATTTCCTATAAGGACAGAAATCAGTAAACAATTCTGTTTGCAATAGTTTAACCAGAGTAAGAAGGAAAAATTCTACTTACTGAAACAGCTATCATTGTGCTGTCAGGCCGCCATTCTGCTTGTTTATAAGGTCCAAACTGAGAAGCTGCTTTTGAAAGTTCCTTGTAACTTACAATTAATACACTAGGCTGGAGGAAAAAAAAAAAAATTACATCTCATATCTAGAAGGAATGGGATGTTTCTTACATTGTGCAATACCTGTAAAGAACTGTCTCCTTAACAGCTACAACATGTTTCCCTTGAGGGAAGTTAAGAAATTAATATGTATTTGACAATCCATTACAAAACTGTGCTGTTAAAGAAAGCATGGAGAATGGTCGTCACACTGTCATTCCTAATCTCACTCTTTTAAACCCAGGACATTTAAATAAAATACTTAATTGCACAGTAATGAGTCATTACAGAATACAGAAGTAGTTTCAAGTTGGATAACGGGTGATTGATGCTTAAGATGAACAGAAGCGTCTCAAACAGGCTCCTATAATGACAAGGACTGCCAAAGGAATTAGGATGAAATATTCTATAGAATATTTGGTACAATTAATTTGCTTAGTGTCTACTAAATGGTTGGACAGTTGTACTAAAGAGAATGATAATCAGGAAATTTGTTTTCCAGAAGAGGTTGTCAGAACCTGCTGAAAATCCACCTCCACAGTAAGGTGGAAGGATTTTGCAGGTAATGAGGTGCACCCATTAGTACCTTTTCTTCCAGGAAGGGAAAAAAGCTTTGGGGTGATGAAGACCAGACAAAGCTACCAGAAGCACTAAGCCTTCATTCCCTTTCACAAAAGCAGTCGAGAGCTGCAACACAAAAACCTAATGCAGAGTTACCCTTCCTTGTTCTAGTGCTTAGAAACACTCATTCTCCCTAAGTATATTCCGCAACCGTTTGTATTTTCTTGCTCTTAAATCAATACTAGTTTCCAGCTTAGATGGGTATTTCCCCTTCTGTTATCCTCCACTATTGGTGGGTGGAAGTTAAATTAAGCAGGACACATTTTTTGTTTTGTCAAAGAAGTAACCCCTCATCTTCATACCCTAACTTTACCAATTTCAGTTTTCATTCAGATTTGGAGCATCAAACACTGTACCAGAAAAAGACACTGAAAGAAAACCAAGAGGGTACAGAGTAATCACTCATTTTGCTGAAATTAACCGTGATACCACTAGGCAAAGCTTCCCAACCACCACTAGGACCACAGGTGATGGAAATTTACTACTGTTCTTGGCTTACCTGACACACCAGCAGAAGCAGTACAATAAATACAAAAACATTAATTCTACCCAGAAATCTTGTGAGTGTCCATCACTCCAGAATTTGGTGAGTATCTACTACCATTCTATTTGGAATCACTTCCTTCAGTTTCCCTTCAGAAGAAGTGTTACAAATAACCTAATTTTAAAGTATTAATTTAAAATAGTATAAAACAGAGCAATGAAATGTTGTCACCATGCACATAAATAACAAGCTGAATCAGTATCACACAGGCAGCCTTAGCCCTGATAAATTCATAGTATGACTTGGTGTTCTGCTAACAGCATTATCCTTTAAATTTCACATCCACACAGAACTGAATTATAAAAAACAAAGTTAAACATTTATGAAGTATAACAAGCACACTAATCTTTACCCTAAGAACTATTTACACCAGCTTTTTCAATTCGTGTGCCTTCTTCTGCACCAAATTATCTAACATTAAATAGCTAATTATTCTTACTAACAGATTCTTGTTGATTGTTCTCATGAACTACATAGGCTTTCACTGATTGGCTTAGAACCATCCTAACTGCCTTAGATACACTGAGAAAAAGTAGTATCTTGGTAATCTGCACCATTAGTGCAAACTTGGAGATCAATTCTTAAAGCTCTTTTGTGCCTGAAGCATTTTAGCAGCTAGCAAAATTAGAAATTCGGTAATACGCAACAATTTTCTTTCTATATTGCTACTCTTACAGAACATAATTCCAGTATTTATAGTGTAGAATTCTTGTGACACTGATTCACAAGAAAGCTGCTATTACACCTTAGAAGCTGGAAGAACATTCCACATACACACCAGCTATAAAATTTAGACAAATTGATTTCTAGGCTTTGTGCCTTACAGATGAGGATTTAAGGAGTTAAAAGTGATTGTTTGCTCTCATAATGTTATCTTTTTGTAGTTTAAGTAGCTTCTTATTAGAAGGCAGACCCACTTTGAATTAAATAGGTCACAAAGGCTACCTAGCTAGAGGTTAAATGAGGAATTATTACACTGATATAATTCATTTCCATACTCTCCACAGCTCAAAAGCATTAATTCATACATGAGGAAAACCCTAACATGCAAATTTACCACTCTGTTTAAAAGCTTTCCACAGATGCGTGAATGTTCTGGATTAACAAAGACAGAAGGACAGCTCAAGATCCTGCTCTGTTTACACATGAGAAATGGTAATTTTACATCTGAAGTTATTTATTATATCTAAAGTGACTGAAAATGTATAATGGCACAGGAATATTTCTGTAAACAGGAATATACATCAACCTAACTACTTGACCCAAGCACAGCAAGCCACTGAACATACATTTTAACAAATAAAACCAAAACCAAAGCAAACAAAAAACCAAAACCAAACACCAAAACCACACACAAAAAGAAAATAAAACCTATCAAAAAACACCAAAAAAGCGAGTGGGGGGTGTGGGGGTTGCCTAGTTAGTTAGATACTCTCCTCTTGTTAGTTTTATATGTTTAATTCATACTCTGTATAGAAATAGTAGGGGTTTAGATTCTACTAATTAGAATTTTCCCTAAATCTTTACATTTTTCTCTGTTAAAAAAACTCCAAATCTCCATATCAGCTTCATGAAAACTCCATGGTTTTTACTCTTCACACTTCTGCATGAGGCTACCAAAATTATAAAGGAATGTAGTTAAGCTCAAATAATGAATTATGCCCACTGTCTCAAATAAGCCAATATATTAATCCTTCTTCCATAAAATGCTTAAAATCCACTCACTGAAATAGTAATGGTAGAGCCACAGCTTTAGGAGAAACTGGATTCCAGAAACATAGCAAATAAAGAGTTGTTTAAAAAGAAGTAAAAAATTCGTCTAGAGGAAAAAGTAAACACCTTCAGTTATTAACGAAGAAAGAACTGAGTAAGCAAGTCTTAATTCAAATTGCAATTTAACACTGAAAAAAGCTTCCCAAAATAGATAAGAAGCATATCTAGCATTTTATAATCTGCTACAAAGAAAATCCAGCATTTTGATACAGTACATTTTGTCTCTCAGGAGGAAGGTAAGGTCAGGCAAAACAGAAGCTGCCACTCACTTACAAACAGAACTGTGGCAGTGGATGCTTACAGGATAATAAAAATGGTGAAAAGAAAAAGAAATGTAACATTAAAAAGAATATAGCATTACTATTACTAAAGTGCAAACAAACTCTCCAGTGCACTAGTTAATAGTACTGAAAAGAAACAGAACTTCTTCTTGTTACAGCTAAACTTTATCTCTTTCCATCAGTCAGCTACCTTGGCTATCTCTTCACAAGAACATGTTCCACAGTTCTTACTGATAAGTTTTTATGCTTCACAACAATGTTTTTCTAGCATTAAACATGCCTCTTTTTACTGATGTGAGATTATAACAACATCAAAGCAAATCTGGTTTGGATTATTAGAAATGAACTGCACTACTTGTAAAACGGTAAGGTAGCAAGACAGCTCCATCAACAAAGCCACCTAAATTAAAACTACCTAAAAACTCACAGCTGTTTCATTATCAGTTGTACATTAAGGATCCCTCTGGACTTTCCACTATGAAAGACAAGCTCTGTATCAACATCTGGACAAAACAGCTATGCAAACAATTAAAAAAAACTACAACACAAAACACCACAGCCAAACCCACGATGAAATATTCCCAAATTTTTGTTACTGTTTTACTTAATTCTACCTGACTAAGTACAGTATCTTGCCCATTTACCAAGTACTAGCAGCATAAGCCATGTCAGAACACTTAGCCATATATAATGTAGTTTTTATGAAAAAATCTATTAAGGTATTCAAACCCTGCAGCAAATTCTTTCAGCGAGCTTAGATATGGGAAATTACCAATTCACTTACCTAAACAGAAACATTCTACTACATTTGATGTAAATGCAAATCAAGGTGACATTTAAACTCTTAACTAAGCTGTGAATGTTGTTCTGCAAAGGCCCTCTTTAAAGAGGACAAGTAGCCTTGAACAGACTTGAACAACAGCCCTCCCATGAGCAAGTGTCCTAATTGAGATGTTTACAGAGTGTCACAGGAAATGATACATTAACCAACTGGAAAGAGGTACAATCATTTGACAAAATATAATGAAAAAATAATAATAATGAAAAAATTTGTTACGTTAAACCAGATTCTCTGGTTTGACTGCAAGCTAATGACAAACTGTGCGTATTGTTGATTTTACAAGTTAAGTAGATCAGCAAATAAAACAGAAAACTACTGGACTAAGTCTGAAAAGCAAACACATGACCTCACAGCACATATGCAACATGGTCTTATGTACGGATTTGGGTTTCTTAATGTAATATCAATCCAAGAACCTGCACGGCTGTGGGTAACTGTTAAAACCTAATATTTTCATCACCTGACCATATATTATTCTAGACATCAAAACGCCATCTCATTTAGGATACAGAGGCAATTTCTTTGAAAAACACAAATGCTCTGTTTAGTTTT
This sequence comes from Oriolus oriolus, assembly GCA_013400235.1. Taxonomy (NCBI): domain Eukaryota; kingdom Metazoa; phylum Chordata; class Aves; order Passeriformes; family Corvidae; genus Oriolus; species Oriolus oriolus. The sequence continues at coordinate 23,368 of VXBT01002766.1, forward strand.
ACATGACAAACGCTTCAATGCTTCATTAGGCTGTAGGCACAAGACAAAAATCCAAAACACCCTTCAGGTGAGCTTATCGAAGTGACAAAGACAAAGCTGGGAGAAAACAGAACAGAACAGAACAAAAGCCTGGTGACCCTGTGCACTTTATTTTGTCACTATATGGTCTGTGCTCCACCTTAAATGCTGAAGCTTTGTAAAATTATAAACTAATAAAACAGGTTCCATGGAGAAAAGCAAGGATGTATGCATAAGGAACAGAAAAATTCACATAAATAGACCACAAAAGGCCATTTTGTCAGAAACAGAGGTACAAGGTGGTGATAAATTAATTTCTAAAAGCAAGGTTAATTATAAAACCTTTAATAAAATAACTCCTTTAATTTAATTTTGAAAGGATTTGGGAAGCTTAGAATCAACAAAGTGCCCATCCAACAAACAGGGCAGACACAGCTTCCAGCTGTGTGCTTCATGGCTATTGTGAAATAATTCAGAAAACCAAAGTGCAGAATTGTCAACCACTATCTCTCCCAAGTGAAAGTTTTCAGTTAACCTACTGCTCAAAAATGCTGCCAAAAAGCAAAGGCATATTCTCTACATCTTCGGTTTTCTGTTACATGCAACTAACTGGACACTGAAAAAGTCCTGAGAATGCCTTTTCCCTTCATGCACGTAATTATGACACAGCTTTCAGGGGTCATTTATTTTATATTAATACAGGAGACACTAAAAACCTGTTAAGTCTTACTGAATAACCACATGACAATTTTGCATTTCATTAGATAAATTCATCAGTGTAACATTTGTTTCATTATGTAATTACAAATGCATCTTTTTAATAGAAGCAACAGCACAACTGTTCCTGTTACTGACAAATAAAAAGAAAAGTGTCTAAAGGGCAAAAGTAAGAGATGAGTATTTCAGGGGTTAAACTACTAAGGAAGAAAACACAGCACAAGCAGTAGGATATCTTAACTTGCACTGATGCTATCTGTGTCATATTGTTCACAACACACAGCCAACACAACCACTTATGTCAATATCAAGACATCTACTGTCCCATTCTGCAATCAAATTCTAGATAAAAAGCCTACAGAGGTTGTATCCAATTCTATTAAGAAAAAGCCACACAATAATTCCATAAATTATTCTGCTTACAGTTCTTGAGATGAAAACATAATCTTGAAAACATAGTGAAAACATTTCTTTTTAACAGCCCTTGTAATTAAAAAAAGACTACAGAAACAACTGCAGATAATTTTAATATATTTATTCATATATCTTATGAACTCTATGCACTGTGTCACAAGTAACTCCTTTTACAGCATGGCAAAATTCCAGGTTACGGAGATTACTTCCCCATTAGAAGCACAGTCCCCTGTTTTGTCCTATTGTGTTAGATTTAAAGCACACATTGACTTCAACTCTAATATGGCAACAGCTAGAGACGGAAGAGCACATATGAGAGAGCTGTGAGAGCTGTCTGAATATCAACTTACTCAGCATTTCAAATGAATACCAACTATTTGGCAATCTAGGATTCTGACATGCATGCTTTCCCAAAAGCTTATTTTAGTTCATTTAGGTGTTCTGACTCAATATCAGATCATTAGAAAAAAAGAAACAAAACCACAAGTTTAAAAAACAAGAGTAAATATAAATCATAAGCTGAGAAGCGTATAGGTAATAAAGAAATTCTCCTCCGCATGAGCAGATGGGACAAGCTACTCTTGGCTCACAAAAGGGCTCACAAAACTGGTTTTGACTGGCAGAGTCATAGCAGATAGTCCCAACAACCAAGGAGTTTTCATTAAATATTCAAGGCCAGTACTTATTCCTGTCACTGTCACAAGTTTGTTAATATTAAAGAAAGGAAATGCTGAACCACATTTATACATACAACCATGTCAGCAGACTATTCTTGCTGCACACAACTCACTTGTCAGGAATTAGGCATGGAACTCCCACTTGTCTGTGACACCTTCTTCCTTAGATGCATACCTCGTCCCTTAATACCTAGAGAGCCCTATGGGTGAATTTCTAGAATTCAAGAGATAACTAAACTAGTTTAAAATTAAAGCCACAACTGTTAAAGAAGTAACACTTTCAGAGGGCCAATTACAATGTTCCTTTGATCCTTTCTTCCACTAAATAAACAGGCTTTTATTTTTCTTTAAGCTTAACAGCCCTGTAAAAAGACATCACTAGTTCACTGTAAGACCCATTAAAACAGAGGTGCAAGGAGGAAAGATGATGACACACAGGACTGCACAGTTGCCTTGTGAAACCTTATCTTCAGTTCCCACGTCAATCTATTAAACAGCAATTATAGCATTTCAGAAAGGTTCTATCATTCACTGATGTTTCCCATTTCAAGTATCCAAGTACTTAACATAACCAGAATTAAAACGTTTGACAAGTTTTTTCCGTGCTGTCAATGAAAATAGTTATGCTGGCTTTTAACTGTCAAGGAATCATCTAATGTATCCAGACCTAAAACTTCTGATTTAAAGAAAATACTTGGAGCAGAGGTCTCCATATTGGGGTGTATTTAACAGAATCCAATGGAGAGCAAGAAAGGATTTTTTGTACCATTAAAAAATAAACTAAAGTAAAAGTTTTAAAATGTGTTTATTTTGGCATTACCTCATTCTTTTTTGTTTGTTTTGTTTCTTTTGGAACCCTGGAACAGGCATCCAAGACACATGGTTGATGCCTGGAGTCTACTAGAGTACAAGAACATTTGAACAATGTTCTTAATAACATGACTGAACTTCTGGTCTCCCAGAATTGGTCAGGCAGTTAGACTAGGTGACCAGTGTAGGTCCCTTCTAAACAGACAAAATAAAATTAGAGTAAAACAGGACAGACTATGCTGAGTATGCTTGATACTGTGTACACTAGTACAGTAGCACATGCATATAATTCATAAATAAATGTCAACATACTGGGGGGGCCGTGCTCAATGACCCTTCACCAATACTGGTGCATGATCAAAATCATTCACCTGAGTGGTCTTCTCTATCCACAATCCAATCTCTCCTAACATGTAAAATAGTCAAGGACTTTTTGGTTCAAAAACACTAGCAGAATTTCATCTGGTTTTTTTCCAACACCAGTTACCCAGTTTTGAGTCTTAATACCTCTGTTGATTCCAAAACAGGAAACAATTGACACTTTGGGATAAACTTTCCTCAGTTCCACTAGTTCTTAGCGCATACAGTGGGTGAAAAGCAGTTTTAACATTATTATGTCACCTTAAAAACACACCTACTGAATGCAAACTCATGCCCCTGGAAGCATTTCAAAGAGCCCCCTGTTTTCAAAAGTTTCAAAACTGAACTTTCCCAGTCCTATCACCTCATTCTTACACGAAACCTTTGATACATAGTTGAGATACAAACAAGTCTTAACAAGAACACTAGCCTGAAGGCTTTTCTACTACAAGAAATCAAGTTAGGTCAACCTGACTAGAATTTCTCCTTGTTCCAAAGAATATACTTCTAACAAATGAAACATTTTCTAGAATGCAGTAATTTTATTTTATCGAAGTTCAAATATATGATTTTAAGCTTCACCTTCAAAAACAATCGTGAAACTGAAAAAAAGAAACACCTGGGGAAAAAACCCAACAAACCACATTCAGAACCCTAGCCATATACATAAAAATAATGCAAAAAATTCTCTTTAAAACTGACCGTGACCAATACCTTTATTCTTACAGGTTTTTGATAACAGCCACTTGTCCGCAGAGGCTGTAACACATTTTTCAGTTTAAGATCTGTCAGTGGTCAGGCCTGGCAAAGTCGGCACCTTCCTCAAAAGCACCCATTACAAACTGAATCAAAATCTAGCTTAAAAATATTAATCATTTGTGAGTTTAGTCAACTCTTCTGCACCAACTGAATTCTTCTAGTGCTGTCTGTAGCCAGTCATACAATGTTTAATATTTCAAAACAAGTCCAAGCATGCAAGCTAATGAACCTCCTCCTTGAGAAGAGACCATAAAGTAAACTACATTCTAGACAACAGGGCACATCTGGTGAAGCATTTCACAAGCCTGTTGTTTTCTACATCTCTTCACAGAAAAGATCTGTTCTGCTGTGTTGACAGACTACAACTACAGGTTCAACAACTGGCAAAAGCTAAAAAGTGTACACTTTATACACACTGTGTGCCATAAACTTCAGAAAACAGAGGCCACATGATGTTGTTCATACAGCAAAGTTACAGGGCTGATTGTGTGTTAGCTGGATACCTGTCTAAGTTCAAAAAACAGCATCAGCACCCCAGCCAGGAACTAGTGAACAGCCTTGCAGAGCATAATAAAACATGATGACATGATGAAATCTCAGCATAACTTGAAATGAGATTTGAAGGCTATGTCTGTCATTTGACATCTTTCAGTATCAGCTTTCTAAAACTGGATTGTTGGTTTGCTCTGGTAATCTGAGATGAACCCCATAAACCACCTGGATCTCGAGATATTTATAGACAGATTTAGTGTCTAATCTAGGCAGTATTTAAAAGGATCCAGCATCAAAATTTAAAGTCAGTATCACAGCTTTCATTGACTGCATCAAATCGAACTGACAAACAGCATTTTTGTTACTATGCTAATACAATGTGAATTAAAACCAAGGCACTTAATGTCAACTATTCACAGTTTCAAACTAAATACAGCTAGAGCAGCAACTCCCATGCAAAAGCCATGATTAGTCTTCTGTTAGGGCCACAAAACTTTTAAACTTTCCATAAAAAGAAAAGTTTGTGAACTTCTACGTTATAACACTCCACGTAGCGAGAGAGTTTGTTCGTGTTTTATAAAGTGTGTTTCATATCTCCTACATTCATATGTTCTTTTATGTAAAACACAGAAAAACAAAAGTGAAAGACATGAAGCATTACATGCAAAAAACCTCACTGCTACAAATACTCCCTATATTAAGCACAAGCAGTATGTAGAGTTTCAAAAAACAAGTTGCTTGGAAGTCTGATTTTTTAGAAAAAAACTGTTAACTGCAAGCAGATTGATGCTGCATATTTCCTTAACACTATACTCCTATCAGTAAACATCGTGGACAACCGCTCAGATTCACAAATACTAAAATAGCCTGCAAAGTTAGCCTCAAATTTTACAACCGTTTCTGGAAGAAGGAAAAAAAAAATTAGCAGATGACAGGTCTTCTCAGCTGGGAGAGCAGGGTCCGAGAGCTTACAGGATACTCACTCTGCAGTACCAGATGCTTAGCTGAGATGGGAACAAAACTGCGAAGAAAGCCCTCTGGGGATCCGTCTGGATGTGAAGCGGTTGCTCCAGGGACTCCAGAGGACACAAGAGCCTCTTAGGCCAGCCGCTGAGGAAATACATGGCTGAAGATTTCCAGAGGAGCTGGCGCTCAGCCTGCTCTAGCCTAGGCAGGGGGAGAGCGGGGGCATCAGCGGAAGCAGAGAAGCAGGGTCCGCGGCCGACCTCGCATAATCACCAGCACAGCGACGGGACCCGTGGGCTCAGCACCACTGAGGACGGGGGACTGAGGCCTCCCCGGCACTGAGGCCGCCG
>VXBT01002766.1:29509-71963 GCA_013400235.1 Oriolus oriolus
GAAGGGGAGCGGGGTAGGGCGGGAGGAAGAGGAGCAGAGAGAGAGAACCAGAGCTGGGGGTGACAGGATAAGGAGGAGTGGAGTCAAAGAGAGTAGGTTTAGAGTAGATCTGAAGAGGAAGTTCTTTGCTGTGAGGGTGGTGAGGCCCTGGCACAGGTTGCCCAGAGAAGCTGTGGATTCCCCATCCCTGGAAGTGTTCAAGGCCAGGTTGGATGGGGCTCTGAGCCACCTGGTCTAGGGGAAGGTGTCCCTGCCCACAGCGGGGGGCTTGGAGCTAGATGACCTTTCAAGTTCCTTCTGACCCAGGCCATTTTATGTTTCTGTGGTGAAATCCATGTGAGAAAGCCTTGTGAGTCCCCGGTGTGAACATTGCCACTGAGACTGTTTTGGGGACAAGGTGAGTGCAGGGCACGATTGCTCACACAGAGGGTGTGCTGCGTCTTGGGTTTGGCATCAGGCTTCTGACAGGTGCTGGCACAAACATTTCTCCCAGCTGATGAGTTGGATCAAAGATCCACACTGGGTTATTTTTACAGAAGACCTGTTCTTAATCTTGTTTCCATGAGTGCCCAAATGCTTTTATTCACACACTAGGGAGAGAGCAGGAGCACATGGTGCAAAGGATGGAAAGTAGAAACTGAAGCTGTAGCTTTAGATGTAGTAAATGAGGTATCTTTTTTTTTCTGTAACTGGAGAATAAAAGGAAATAGAAGAGAACTAAAGGTAAGGCCTCAGTGCCATTGCAGTGTTAGTGCCTATGTTGGAAAGAAATAGCTATTAGAAATAATCAGAAGAGTTTTATGAACCAGTCCTCTTGCACTGCCTGTTAGAGTAGTTCGTCTGGACTGACCTGTCCGGAAACAGGTCTTACTACATGCAAATTACTCAGTGCTCTTCAAAGAACATAGTCTGTCCCCACACCTAAGGCCTTCTCTCTCCTAACAGCTTCCTGGTTGTGTTACCATATGAATTTTTGTTACTGTATGAATACCATGTTCCAGCTGAAATACTTTCATCTGATCACAAGCACAAAAAAGAGAAGTGAGTTAAAAGGACATACATATATGTTAGAATCCTAACAAAACCATAATATCACTTGGGAAAAAAAGTAATAAGGGAACCAAATACCCAGATATTTCATACCTTATTTCATACCTTAGGCTTTTAACTGGGCGAGTTGGAAATGCCTTCACATCAAATTCCTCGCTCTCAAATATATATGCCAACCAGTGCTTATGCTACAAACAACCTCCTTGCTATAGTATCTTCTCTGAATCCTTTTTGATCCGTATTTTTGACTGCTAACATTCTAAATTAGGAAATGGAGATTGTATTAGGAGTGTGGCATCATGTCACTTTGTTGACTCTCCCTCTGTTCCTCAGATTATGAAATAAATGGCACAATAAATCCTGAAGAATAGTTACAACTTCAGAATCATCCTTCTTCTGATCAATTGTATTTTGCCAAGTTCAATTAACTTGAAAGTAAGGAGAAATTTGTCAAAGGAGGTCCATGCAACAGTTAGTAAGGGACCTGCATGTTTTTCATACTTGTTTGTAGCTTCCTTAGTTAATGCTACAGCATCCTAACACATTTGTGTAAGAAGCAAACATACTTCCAGGTCATGCTGTTCGTGCATGTGGATCAGTGCCAGGTTGTGTGCTGAGACCAGTTTTAATGAAGGAAACAGCTACTGTTTTTAATAGCAGCTACATGGTAGGATTTTGTGGTACCTGTACATTGTGCAAAAAGTAGAGACTGAAGCCTTTGCAATTTTTGGATTGCTGCTATTGTTCTTTTCTCTGTGGAGAGACAGGAGGCACATATTTGAAATTAGAAATAATGATGATGGCAGTGTGTCATTGAAAGTGTGACTATTGAAATCCTCACATCGATAATACAAATGTGATCCAAAGTATGTAATGGTCTTGGCACATTTTTGTAGGCTGAATCAAGAACACCTAGATGCCTAGAATGGTAATTCAGTAATGATAGACTTCTTCTAATAATAGGCTGTTTGTACTTGACTAGAAAAGCATTTCTGAGTGTTGTGGTGTGGGAATGTAACTCATAGTACTTTGGGATGCAAAAGTTGTGTAGAAATTAAGTGCATGCAGTGAACCAAGCTCAGAGAGTTTCTTGAACATCTCTAGCAGTGGCTACCAAGGCACAATTGTAGGAGATAGTGGCAACACTATCATAACAAAGCTCAGTAGAATTGTGAAAGCCCTTTATGCACAAAGGTCTACTTGTCAGTTGTCACTGAGTTCACCAATTTGAAAACAAGTCTTGATTGCAGCTGCCTATTCAGTGACAGTTGTGTTGTTTTGGAAACTGCACTCTTGAAATTGTTGTGTCCTGGAAAGAAAGAGCTCATGCAGGGCTGTGGGAGCATCCAGGGACATTGAAATGTCGTAAGCCTAGGTACATAAGTTTTGTTATTAGCAGGCTAGTAAAAGGAAGGAGGAGACACTGCTGGTGGCAGAGCAGGTCTGGATTGAAAATGTTGGACAAGGGTAGTTGTTCTGTGTGCAGTTGCCTCTGTTACGATTCCTGGTGTTATGTGCAGCTGTTGCCCTGAGCTGTCCTTTAGACTGTGCAGCTAGCTCTCACCTAATCTGTATCTGCAGCTGTTGCATGAGCTGTGACAGAGGGTCAGTTCCTGCATGAAGTCCCCCCACTCTTGTCACTAGTAGCCATATAGCTCGAAGTAAAAGAAGAAAACTCACAGGAACACTGTTAGTGAGGCATGATCAGAGTCAGTGTCATGAAGTTTTTGCCATGCTGCTTACACGTGCAGGCATTCTGTCATATAAAACACAAAGGGTGTGACAGTGAACATCTGTGTTATGTACATAAAAATGGCTTTATTAAGTCACCTGCACTTTGTAAAACTGGTTGTGGAACAAATGAGTCTTTCACCTTGCAGCTTTCTTCTGATGAAGTGTGAAGATTGCCATAGATTAGCCTGTTATTTAAACTGCCCATGTTGTTAGTCATCCACTGATCCACCGAAATGGCCATTTTCGTTGAGAACAGTTCCATATAAACAGGACAAGGTGAGACAAATATTCAAATCATTTTTCCACAGAGGTGTTCTCAGAGGGTGAATTATAGTGGTTTTTACCATCCTTAGAGATGAAATCTAAAGAAGTATCAAAATAATAATATCAGAGATTTTTAAAGAGCCCAGACACTCCAAAACCAACCAAAGGTTTGTTCCCCAAAGGGAAATGATTTCTTGTAACACCACGAGAAAATCTTACATATTTTAAAAGTAAAAGGAAGAAAACGGAACAAACAGTGGATTAGATGCTGAGGCTAGTCAGTTGCAATTAATAAAAGGAAAATCACTGATTGTTTCAGACAATTTCTGAATTCAGCCAAGAGAGATGGAAGGAATATTCGTATGAAGAGACTGTTAGGAAGAAGGGGAAGAACAGTTTATTCTATTGTTACTACTCAATTTCAGCAGTTTGTGCTTGGGTACAGTAGATGACCTGAAGTACTGGGACAAAGACAATAAATCTGGAACAAGGTTCAGTACAGTTCTTAGTCCTAATGTTTAGATTTACTTTCTGACAATTTTTCAAAATTGTTTGCTATACCCAGCTACATTTAAATACAGTAAAAAGGTAATTTTGAGCAGAGATAGTGCAAGTAATAAAATTAATTAGATAAATTCTACCTGATTTTTCTAGCAATCAGTCACTCACAAATCGTCACAAATTTATTTGGCAACATTATTTACCATTTGATAATTTATAAGTTAATTCAATTAATAATGATTTGTTTCAGATTATTCTCTGATTATATGTGATATACCACCTTCTATTTTATAGTATTATCCATTTTACACACATCACACAGTACTGTTTCAGTTCTGTGCCGTGAACAATTTATGTGACCAGCAGTATAAACCAGTAGTGTTTACAACCCAGTTTCCTGAGTTCTTCAACAGTGTATTGCAATAATGTTTTCGTTTGGTTTTTTCCCCCGGTGGATGAACCAAACAACTGACAAATTTTTGTTCTTATTTTCTTAAATGTATGTATTGTTGAAAAGTGGCTTTCACCAAGCATTCAAGAACCCAAAGCAAAAATTTGCAAATAAGTTTACTGGTGAATTTTAGAGTGGAAATGTATATGGATACAAATACAACAATAAGGTTTTGGTTATGGTTTAGTTAGGTTAGAAATCAAATAAATTTGGGCCCAAAATACTTTCTTGTGTTTACTTATATCTGAGAAAATAGAAAGGGAAATCATGACAGAGCTCTTTCCATGCATTAACAGCCATACACAATATATAAAGCCAGATAAAAAGAGAGAAAAATATTTCGAAGTTTTGGAGTGCCAAAACCATGGTCTATCAGATTTGACATAGCTAGCACAGAAAACCTGGGTTCTTTAGATTATACAGCCTTGAGGACTTCAGTTTGGTTTTCATAACTGCTTTAAGTTCGGTGGAGGGTATTTTTTAAAAAAAAAGTCTACATCAGTGAACATATCCTTAGAAACACAGTCTGTTCTTTCAGACTTCATTATCTGGGTTTCAGTGACTGGTGAATATGCTCTTAGTTTCATGAATAGCTTACCACTGAAGTATTTGCTTTGTGCACACAATTACTTTGCCAAAAGCCATTGTGGTTTCTGAATATGTCTAGAGAACTGCGTTCCTTGAAGGTCTTTGATCTTTGATACTAGGAAGACGAAATGTCCAGAATCACATCATTTTTGAAGTCTCAGCTTTAGGAAATAATTAAATTCTTTTAAATTCTGGAACACACAGTGCTGGTTTCTTATCAGTTTTTCTGTTACAACCAAACAGTCTTGAGCAACAGGAATTCCAACCCCCTTCTCTCTTTCCCCTAGAAGCTTATTTCTGCCTGTACTGACCTGGCTGTGTCTGAAATAAAAAGGTGATCAATTCAGCTTTTAGTTCTTTGTGAACAGTGATTACACAGGGGAAAAAAAAAATCAGCTTTTTTGCAAGGGCTTTTTGTCACTTTCAGCCAAGTTGATACTGAAATAGAGCTGTCCAAACATCCCTAAAATACAGTTGCAAGTACAATGGAAATTGTCATTGTCAGAGAAGGCACCATATGTTGAGCAGTTGCCTATTGAAGTCCAATGTAAAAGAAATTATTTGCAAATTCTTCTTTTTTTACCTATTTGTTAATGATCTCTGTATTGTGGCTTAAAATACCTTCCAGTTGCAGGATAGAACTTGGAAATAATTTCTGTCTTGGTAAATTACATGAAAATTGATTGCTCATTCCAAATCGTCGTTGATTAAATGGTAAACCTTTCAGTGCAACAGTATCATCACGTGAAATAGTCATCACCTTTCCGTTACCATATTTATTAGTAAATTGCTCTCATTCCTGCCTGTGCCCTGCACATTAAGCAAAATATGTTTTCCAGTTATGAGGCTCAGAACAATGAGGACACATACAAGCCAAATGTTCTGTCTTGTAGTCTGAGACTGTGTAGGGACATCTTTGTGGTCTCTTGGATGTCATCAGAGTCTTTGTTGCTAAAATCTTACTAAGAGTATGTGCATCGCCACATTTAAGTGTGTAAATTATTTAAAGAGACAGATTTGAAGTTTTTGTCAAGCAGAAGCTTCTACTTGCTTAGCTGAAGATCTGAAGTGGCAAAAGATGTAACATCAGGACTAGCTGAAAATACACACACAAAAAATGTGGTTTCTGTCAATTATATTCCTAGATAGACCTAACAGATACTAAATAACCTAAGTGAAAAATAAAACCATTAGAAGAATGCACTTGAAAACTTACAGAAAGTTGGATGACTATCCACATTTTAAAAAATCTGTAGGTATTCTGTAGCTTGTTCAGTGGTTTGATGTTGACAAATCAACACTGTGTGGAGCTGTAGAGCTTGTTCTTCAGGAGATTTAAATTGGCATCAAAACAGCAAAATAAAAGGAGAAGTGCTATATGGACTTCTGCTTTTAGGCTATACTGCAGTAGTCACATTTTTTTAGTCACTAATGCCAACTTATCAGCAGTTCCTTGGCAATTACAGTTCCTTACAATTTTCCTAGTTCTAGTCGAAGCTCTCATTTCCAGTCAATAAAAAATAGAGGAGCATTTCACCTTTTGTAGATCATACCCACAAAACCATTCAGTGGGGAAGCAAACTGGCTGAAATGCTGGCGGAACAAAATACAGTTCTGTACATCAAAGCTTACTTGTTTTGATGACTGTGTTATTTATCACTGGATGCCAGCTTTTTGCCTTGGATACTACTTTATGACTTAGCTTATTACTTAGTTATAGTACATGAAAAAGGACATGCAGAAACCTCTCCATTACTCATCTCTTTAGGTATCATGTAAACAGTACCAATTGTTCTCAAATAATCCTGGGGAACACAGGTCTGGGAGTGACTGGTTTACAGTCTCGTTAAGAATATCTACCAGGTTTTACTGAGAATACTGTACTTCCATATTAAGAGTTATTTTTCTGTTTTACTTATGTAAGTCAATGAAAAATTCAGACCAACCCTGATTATATTGAGATTATCTCTGTGACAGGAAATGCATGTCTTAAAGAAGACAGATGCAGGAAGATGTTTAGCCAGAAGATTGATTTAGCAAGCACATGCTTTAAGTGCCTTAGCAACTCACATTGGCTTCAGAAGACCGTAAATAGATTAAACCCTTTAGCTATACTTTTTTAGTGTGACATACTGTACTGATAAGAGGTTCTTACTCACAAGTTAAAAACAAGTGACACATTCTTTTAATGCTGTTCTAAACTACAGCTACAGTATCTCTTAAACACTTTGAATCATTGATGTTTTGCCCTAACAAATGCCAGCTCAATTTTACTGGTAGTAATAAGAAGATTATTTGATCAGTAAGTTCAAAGTGGTCTTGTCACTTGAACACAGTTGGCTGTTCTCACGCTTTGATGTCAGCAAGGGCAGCAAGAATGATCAAAGGCCTCAGGACTGCAGGCTGCTGAGCAGGATCTGACCAAGGGTTAAATTTGTTGAAAAGAATATGAAAAATTCTTGTACATGACGTGAAAAGGACTGCAAATGTGAATGGACTTTTGAGATATGTGAGTGAGGGCCTGGATATGTGTTGCTGTTGATCAGCCAGAGAGGAGGAACAGGATCAGGCCATCTGCATGTCCATGCTTATGTGAGTGCAGTTTGTGTTTGCATGGAAGACACAGAAGGAAGAGGTGAGGGGGGAACACTGCAAAATCTATCAGCCTGGATGGTATGAACAAGGACTTGCGTTCACTGTCCTTTCCAGTATAAGACCTAGGGAGTATCCAGTGAAGCTTAGCATTTGGTTAGGTACTAAATAAACAGAAGGATGAAATCGGTATGTTCACTTCTTGAGTAGGCTGTTCCATTGCAGGCACGTGTTTTCTCACCATTTTGTGATTTTTTCCAAAGTCAGTTTATCAGTCAGTATGTATTGTTACTTGACAAGTCTGAACAAAATTGCATAAAGGTTAAAAATCATAATGCTCAGAATGAAAATCACTGTCATTCCTGTGTTGCCTCCATTTGGAATGCATAATACAGAGTTCACGAGCGTTCCCCAGTATTAAATGGGGTAAAACTTTAATCTTTTCATCACAGTATCAATGATTATCCTTCAGCTTTTACCCAGCAACACATTTCAAAATGGCATGTTTTTGTTCTTTGATAGAGTATCCATTTTATCCCAAAACCTTGTACAAATAGTATGCTAAGTAATCTCTGTTGACATTAAAAAAACAGAACCTCAGTGACTCACCAATTACAAATTACTTTTTAATGGATGGATTTGAAAAATTTTATTTTTTGTTTAATTCCTCTGGCAGACATCTGAGAGCTTATGAGAAGGCACACAGGCAAAACTGCTCCTGAAACTTTGCTTTATCAGCTGGAATAAATTACCAGTTTGCAAGGCTTGTAAGCAAGCATAGGACATGCATAACTGAAGTTAGTAGAAAAGTTTATAGATCTAGTCCTTGCAACTGTTCAGTTTTGCAGCTGCTGTTGAACGTAGATCCTTGTGACAGCTCAGCACCCCTCAGCATTTAGCTCTCTGTAAACATGGGAAAGCCAGATATGCCACTGATCAGCAAAATCTGGAGAAAAGCTTTATTTAATAGAAGTGCTTGCCTTGAGTCATGTGACATTCTTGGATTTGTGAGACTTTTATACAGTCCTTGAAATATTGATATTTCATCCCCCCTTTCTTCTACTCCCACTAAGAACTAGATTCCAAAATAATATTCCTCTTGCTAAGGCAGCAAACTAAAATTCCCATGTTACAGGCAGAGGCTTGTGCTTTGTTGTAAAGGTCTCAGGAGAAATTTCCAAATGTGATGTGCAAATTGGATTAAGGAGCTGAAGACTCGGCTTCTGCCAGTAGAATAAAAGAGGTGTGGTAGTACAGGATTTTGCACCAAGAACGGGACATTATAATTTCAATATTGACAAACCCGGTGGAAACATTAGCAATCTGGAGTTTCACCATGTAAATGACAGATAAAACACTAACTTCCCTCACGTCAACAGCACTGTTTTGCCTGTTTGACAAGGTGGACCACCAGACCTAGATTCCAAATTTCTCTTGTTACAAAGTACATACTAGTGTGCACTCAGTACAACTAGTGCACAGCAAATAATCTTAAAAAGAAGAAAAACGCAGCAAATTTTTTCTTTAAAGAAGAAGAAAGATTTGTCAGTGATATCGTTGTTTTCCCTCAATGTGTCTTACGAGAAGCAACTTGATCTGTATTTCTCATGGCATACAGAAACAGCCCTCGCATGCCCCCAGCATCCCTGGACATAGCAGAGTGCTTGGGCATAGACAGCTTGTCCACTTGTATTTATAAAGTCTGACTGGAAATCACATCTTAGTCAAATAGCATAAAACATTCAGATCTCTGTATTAGTAAAATATAGTCTTTAGAGACTTACTGGCAATAAAGGTATTGTTTGAAATATCAGCCAGACAGTGGTACTCTGACTCGGTGTTAGTTACATAGGTAAAAACATTAACAAATGTGTTGTCATTTCTTTTTTTTTTTTTTTTTCCTGTGGCTATTGGCACATACTGCTAATGAGAAATTTTAAATTTGAAATATTCAGAGGACGGCAGCAGGAGAAGAAAAGAGCCAGACAGCAAATAGGACTGAAAAGCTTTAATGTAGCATACATAGAAACCTTTACTAATTTACTATCAAATTCCTGATTAAAGACCCCCATTGGAATCCTGTGGCTGAGACACCCAGTATGCCTGCACAGCAGTTAAATTGCTGCATATCAGCACAGTTTGCTTAGCTATTTAACTATTTTCTTTTCACATCCTCAGGGCTGGTTTAGTCAAACTTGTTTCAGATTTTAAGCAGTGTATTTCCCTGTTGGGGTGGCGGAGATGATGCAGGAAAGTATCATAGTTACTATCATAGTTTTCTTTTTGTTTAATAGTACTTGCTTTGTTCTTGCATTTTGCCTTTTTTTTTCTTTAGATGGTGAGATCTCATTATGAGATATTTTTGTAGTTCTCCATTCGTTGCTCTGCTTGGTAATAGGTTCGTCTGTGGTACCTATGCTGATGGTCTATTCAGCTGAAAATCGCTTGGCTCCATACTGTGATACCTTGTTTAACACTATCTTTTGATTTAAAGGCTTTGCCTGAGCATGATTATTCAGTAAAGGCAGAACTGCTGCAAGGAAGGTCTCCAGCACTTGCTATTGCATTATCAGCCCTACCAGTCTTCCGGTCTGCTGACTTGTGAGAAGCAGCAAAATTGCGAAGTCACACTATGCATCTGTCAGAAGCAGATGTCAAATGACATTTCCTTAGATTAACCAAGTTTATTTTGAAAACGAGAGAATAGGTTCCTTAGCATGTAACCAATCCTCCTAACTTGAGATAAGATCTGTCAGCAGCATTGTGGTCAGCTCAGCAGAACTTAGCTATAAGAGAAGCTGGGACAAGTTTTTTTTTTCTTGGTTAATACTTTCAGAAAAACAAATCCATTTGAGTGAGTGCACGGATCAAGTCAGCTATATTTCTGCTCAGAGTTTTCCAAACCCCTGCTGAGACCTCAGACTGTTTCAAATTTCACAAGGAAAAAAAATTGTGCTGCTGTGCAATGAAGAGCAACTAGAAGTTAACTGACTTAATTTTTGTTAACAGACAGTTAGATGTGGGTATGAATAAATATATTTGAGCATCTGTGTTTCTTTATTGCAAAAGAAACTCCAAACCCTTTAATATTTAAAAATAGCAATATGCAGGGCAATGGTTAAATACTACAGTTAAAGCAGAAGGAACATAGTTACACCAGAAGTGGCTGCTCTAAAAATGAGACTCATAGGAGACCTCCTACTCTAGTACAAAGATGATTGCTATTAAAACTAGTAATATTGAACACAGGATGTCTTATAGATGGCAATGAACTCCTCATTGTTGGGTGACTGTGTCTATGAGAGGGCTTTAGCTACCCTGGCCAGCCTCACTGGTGACCCCAGCAATGCATGCTCTGCCCATGGGCCCAGGAACTCCCCTGTAAGTTCATGCCCAGGCACCCAAGCATTGCCTGAGCTGAGCTGTAGGTAGGTGTATGCCCAGCCCTGTCCCCTGTCATCCTGACTTTCTGCTTTTCCTGACTGGACCATTGGTGCATGCTGTAGATTGTCCTGTGTCCCAGCCTGGCTGGCTGTGCCCAGCTGGATCTCCTGGATGGGTCTTGAGCTTGACTTATCACCTTAACTGAGAAGGGGTTGTTCAGAGATGTGTCACCAACTCTTGTTCTGCTTAACCTTGGTGGTAAGCCCTGCTGGGGAGGATGTGGTGCTGAGGTTGCCCTCTGTTCCTGGCTCATAGCCCCTCAGGGGGCAGCCCTGCTCTTGCAGCTCACTGACAGTTTACCTTGCAAGGATAGTAAAACTAGTTACATGAGGATTGCAATGAAACTTCAGAGATGAGACTTTTATTCCTTTGATATCCTTCAGTCTGCTTTTATTAAGGTACATCCTTGCCTTCTCCGTAAGTAAAATATATTTGGGAAACGTTTTTAGACTCTCAGATAAGATATACTGTTTTGATGCTTCACTTAAAAAACACAAAGTCAGCTAATTAAATCCCTTTCTCAGGAAATTATTGCTTCTTATGGAATAGATCAGATGACAAATAGCAAGATTCAGTACAAAAAAGTAGTCCCTTTCTCAAGTCTTCTTATGAGAAATCACACCCAGGATAGAAAATGGAGCCAAAATAGACCACCTTGTTCCTTCTGAAAGCAGCCATCTGAGTTTTCAATTTAGTTACTCTCTTTCGGAAACATAGTCAGCTATTTTCCTGCTACTTTTACCTGCAACTGTTTCCCAAAGTTCAGGTAAATATAGTACTGTGATGCTGGAGTGTATGCAGACACTTTATGAAAGCCGGTAAGAACATCACTGCTTTCAAGTATATTTGCTGTAGTATAGTCTGCTGTACTTCAGTGTGCTTCAGTAAATATCTCAAAATGCAGCTTGCAGGACTAAGATCTACAGCTGCCAGGTTTTGGAGGAGAACAACCACAACCTTGTCATGTTGTCCTAGCTTACCAAAAGCCAGGGGAAGAACCTCTCCTTTCCTGAAGAAAGTGGATTTTTAGAAGGCATTGTATCCTATTAAAACACTACTAAAAAGAACAACTTAAATCTAACAAAGTGGGAAAATTCTAATAATTAGACTGAAAATACAAGCCAGATTCCCTAACTCATTCATATTTTTTCTCTTATCTCCCAATGGCTTTTTGGATGTAATTAACAATTTTAAAAATTTCAGGAGTGTTCATAGCCACTAGGAGTTGTTTAAAAGAGGTTGTGTCACTTCTGCTCATGCAGACTGGCTCGCACAATTGGTTTCATCTGCTTTTGTAGCTTGCCTTCATAGAGTGTATCTTAATGGCACGAAGCCCAGTTGTGCAAAAAGCCTCGTGCTTGCGAGCAGCATGCGCACATCTGTCAGCTGGCCAATTCCTGCAGAAGCAGAGCCATGGGCAGGGCAGTAACTCATACCTGTACTCTGTACAACAGCTCCCACTGTCAGACAGCAATGAAGTGAAAGGCTGGTGTGGAGGAAGCCTGAGAGTCTAGCTACACACAGCTACATAAGGCTGAAGAACAGTTTAACCTACCCTTATTTCTTAGTTTACCTTTTCTTTATTTCTGCTGTGAAGCTTCTGGTTTCTAAACCATCAGTAGACCCCTTTACTAGAACATTTGCTTCATGACTGTGCAAGTTGAGAACTGTTTTTCATGACAAGTAAGGTTTCCACATATATCAAAACAGTGTACATGTTCTTATTCTCCTGGGTAAACCCCAGGTTTGAACAAGTGTCTGGCCAGTCTCTAAGGTCAAAAATTTTCTGTTAAAACAGACCTTTTCTTTTGTTAAAGGCCTAGGCAATAAGAATTTCTGAGCAGGAGCTTAGTAGTGGCTAACTGCAGCTTGTTACTCTTGTTTATTATAGGTGGTTATGAAACAAAATAATTGTAGGCAAGGCTTACCGGTGGGAAACAGTGTCTCAAAAGTTACAACTCCTGTAAGGCTGGTGTCCTCACAAATACAGACCTCAGATTGTATTAAAAAGGATTGCTGTGATCTTTAAAACAGGGGAACAGAATTGGAGAAGGTCTCTTCATTGCCATGTCCGGGACCCCAGTTTTGCAAGACTCAGATCATACAATCCCTTTCATAAACTTACTGAGCTCCAGCTGTAAATGTTTTGCTCTACCACTTTCGCTGAAAAGCTTCCTTTGATCCTCCCTTCTCTAAAACTCTCAAGAAGTCTAATCTCTACAGTGCTTTTAGCATACAGCCACTTTATACCTTTGTCTCCCTGCCACTTACTGTCTTCTAAACAATTCCTTTCCATCCTGGTGAACTGTTTCTCCAATAATCTATGTGAGATAATTCATTTAACAGCAATCCTGTCTTCACTTGCACACAGGCAAAATCCAAGGAGTACTCAAGTACTGTACAAAGGGCAGCAACAAAAAGAAAAAACTATGCAAGCTTGGAAACAGGAAGTTGAATTATCTGCTACAATTATACTTTGAAATAACAAATCCAGGAGCAAGTTATAAGTATAGCCCAGAACTGCAGCTAAGTCATATATGCAGTTGTGCTGCTGTTACTGACAGGGTACCTGTCGTGAGCAGAAGGGAATCTTTGGACAAGGTTCATCAAGGAGACCCTTCCTTTGAGTGCAGAAAGGATACACATGCTTTCTAAACTCCTTCTCAGAGAGAAGTCTTGGTGTGCTGGATCCAGTCCTAGCCCCAGACTTGGTCAACAGTTTATTACTTTATATTATACTTATTTCTTTATATTATACTTTATAATTATTCCTGTATAATTAAAGGACTACATAGGTGTACTTGAGCCTCTATATGACTTTGTCCTGAACAATTAAGGATGGCAAACCAAATATATAAATAAATGATTTCTTCAAATTGTTTGTAACGATAATGATTAGACTAGAAGATCTTAATCAGAATTACCTACTACACAGTATGGGTAGCTGTAAGTACTAGTACAGAGCACTATTTATTGAGGCAATATTGAGTCAATTATATTAAAGTTAGCAAAATAATAATTAAGTAGATATTGATGTTTCCCACCTATACCAATGACCATGGACACATCTCTTGCTTAGTCATGAGGGCTGTTCCCACTCAAGGGAGGAATCTCCACATGCACTCTGAGAAGGAATATGTTAGAAGATTACAAAGTGGCACTGGGCTTTTATAGGGAAAAGTGACTATCAGTGAAATATCTCCAGGCCAGCTGTGTCAGGTCAGCAGCTTTAGGTAAGTTACCAGCAATATCACTGATTCTTTTATCAGGAACCTTGTATTGTATATTGTAAACACCACAGCCAGTTTGCCTGGAAACACTGTTTTTCCTCAGAATGTTTTAACTTCAGAATTGATGAGTCAGGCTGGTTTCAGCATTCTGCAATACCAAAAGCAGTGTGTTCCCTCTCTTCCATCCGTCACTGAGAGCTTTTTCAAATAGGGTGTTGTTCAAGCTGGCTTACTCCCACTCTAGGCAGAGCATTCTGCTACAGTACCTGAGGCATTTCAATTAACAAATGAAGCTCAAAACGTGCAGATCAACAGAAGATGCATGACTTATATCAAGACCCAGTGCACAGCAGATGCATAGATGATGACCTTTGACTGGAGAAAATCCTTTGCCTTTTCTGCATGGTACTGGGATCCTGTCTGTCTAGTTGATTTTAGTAATCACTACCTACCATTCTTCACAGCTTTCCCTATTTGAGTCAAAAAACTTTTAGCTTCTGTCAATGAGCAGTTCTCCTGTCAGGCCAAATTCACAACTGAATCTCAATGTTTTAGATGGTAACCAGTCACCTGAAAGCACTAGGAGTGTTACATTACACCAGTGCACAGTTTGGCTTCCAGAATAATGGTGTCTGCAGTATCAGAGACTGGATAGGTCGGCAGTGACTAATGGAGCAGAGTTGGCTCATGCCCTGAACTGGCTTCCACAGTACGTCTTGTTCAAGCCTGCCTCGGCTGAAGCAAGAAAATGCTTCCCAGCCTTGCTTTTTCCACCCTCGTCTCTCCAGTCTGGGGTACAGTTGTACAACTCAGCTTTGTGGAAATCCTGGGAGTACCCAACCCAAGCAACTACCTCCCAGTGGAGATGACCAGGGCTGTAACCTTCTGTTATCTTGCAGCAATTGTCATATGCATTTTTAGTTTTGGAAAGCCGAACAACTTTGTAGAAATGAAGTTTCGGACTTTTAATAAAGAACCCAAACAGTCCTTCATGCCTCTAACATAGTCACAATTGAAACAATAGAGTGAGTAGTCTCTTCTGAAGTTAAACTGTTAAAACTATGTTAAGAGAAGAACGTATGGGATGGTAGAAATCGTTCTGAGTCACGACATATACTAACCTTCATCTGTCTCTGTGAAATTTCATTTAAATAAGCTTCACAGATGGGAATTCACCAGATTCTTAATCTCTTAGGTTTGCTGAATTGGATTCTGCACCTGGTTTTGAGCATTTAACTGGTACAGAAGCAGGCTCTTACCTCTGACATCTTCCCCAGTATCTCAGCAAGGTCTACCCTCTGTGGCTTGCATTTTACTTCACAACCGTTTAGGAGCGTAAAGTACATGCATGGCAAACATGGAGACAATCAAAGACTTTGCATGGAGGTCTAAATATGTTGCTTCTGCTCGATAGATTTACAGCTGTCTTGCTGTCTCAGTTTTCTCACCAGTCTGAGGCAGATCTGTGGACTAGGACTGCAATATTTTTGGGGATGTACAGAAACATCGCTCAGCAGTTATAGCTTCTTATATGAACTGGGAAGTTCTTTGAGCTCACAGTGCTTCATCTGACTTTATCATTTTCACAAACATTCTGTGTCCCCCTTGAAAAAAAATTGTTGACCTTCTCCTGTTCCCTTTTCTGACCAACAGCTTCTCCTTTCTCAGTGACTTTCTCAAGTTTATACATCTGTTCACTGACACCTAGCCTCTCTTCTGCCAGGTTTGTATAGTTAAGACTGATAATTATCTATTTTACTTCTGTTAAAAGTATGTTCATTGTATCACCTGAAAAAAAGTTGATTTCATACACAAATACTGTTGTCCAGTAGCACAGAAATCTCCTTGCTAGCGATGTTGTGATTAGAACCCCAAATTTCTGGCTCAATAGATTCCCCACCTCACCAGAGAAAGCCCTGCCTTTACCAGCTGAGACTCAGGTAGTCACCTCGCCCTACTGCTTGAAAAACACGTGTGTGGAAGGAACGAGTTTAAACTCACTCTTCAAATTTCTACTGCATCGTTCCTTATGTAAAGTGGTTTCTAACAGACTTTGCACGAAAGACATTTCACTTCTCACTTGGAAAAGCCCATTAAGGAAAGGCGCTTGTGAGTAAACAAATATTAGCTGCTGAAAAAAGGTAGTGAAAATAAAACCAAAAGTGAACTCAATAGTTCTTTAAAGTGAACTTTTAACAATGTTTCCACGTTGCACTTACCTGTTTCAGCTACTTTTTACCATATGGCTGCATACTGAGTTTGAGTGAAATATTACCAAGCACTGACTATAAAAAAGTATTACAGAGCATGCTTGACAATATGGGAGGTGAGGAAAACCAGGATATCTTGTTGAACCAGATGGTAGTCATTGATCTGGGGCTGTGCGTTTAGGCCACACGTTCATCAGAGTATAAGAAAAGCCAGATAATTACAAAGGATACGGAAGTTAATCTGAGCAACAAGTTTACAGTCAAAGGTCACTTTGGCTTAGAAGGGACTTCTGAGGTCACTTAGTTGATCCCTGTTCCCACAGAAAGAAAAGACAAGCTTGAAGTTAGACTTATTCCTGTAAGCAGTGACTCTTTACTGTATGGAGGTGGTTCGTAAAACCATTCTCTGTCACTATTTTGTGGAGTAGGTGGGTATTGGTTTTGGTAGCAGGCAGTATGGTTCTGTCAGATGAAAGAAGAAATTCTGCAAGAAAAGATGACTGCAGTATTTCTTAAGAAAGAATAGGGGTTTCTTGACATCCAAAATTCTAAAAGGCATTTCCAATTACTGCCATGGTCAGAATCAGCTGGTGGTTTTCTAGTATGCACACTTAAGTCTCGTACGGCATTTCAGCTGGCTCTTAGAAATACCTCTTCCACTTCAGTCTTTTTCCAGAGATATTAACCTTCTTGATGTGAACTGTTGCTCTCAGATATGTCTATGCTAATGGGAATCAAGAAAATGGAATGGGTTTAGGCTGCTGCCAGTATGAAAGTGAACTTGGTATAAAAAGCTAGTCTTATTCTGCTCTATGCTCTTAATCCCAGACCAAGCTGCAACTCACAGCTACTGAAAATGTCACAGTTGTAGAAAAGCCGAAATAAAGCTACTGTAAGCCCTTAAAATCTCTGGTAGATAGCAGAGGTGAAGAATGAGCAGGAAGACTAATCAGCCAATTTGCCAGTTGCTCCTGTGCTAAAATGGCAAGTACCTCACTCATACATAGTAAAGCAGGTCACTGAATTGGAAAAATAGGTTTTCCTTAGCCATACCAGAAAAATGAAATACTTCAACTTTTTCTCTGCTTGCTTATGAAAAATGGTCATCATTAAAGTTCAGCGAACTATGTTTTAGATGACTATAAACCACTGAGTAGATCCTTTGCATGTGTTTTCACACAAACGTTCCACCAACTTCAGCTGAATCCATACTTTTTTCCAGTACACTAACATGCTATTGCTTATGACATGCACATAGCTGAGACAAATCTATGGAGATGAACAGGGGCCACACATGTCAGAAAGGGTAACAAAATCTTCTTATGCAAGGTATCCTCTCTGCCACTCAAAAATGCCAGGTGACAGTAAAAGTAAGTTTTAAAGTCAAACTCTAAGAACACCTAATTGTTTTATGGTCTAACAACATCACCTCTTGACTCACTATAAAGTTCAAAACTATTAAAGCCAAACAAAAAGACAACAACAGCACCACCACCAAACAAACAAAAATCCCCAACAACCGAAATATAAAAAATACCCCAACAAACAACAAAACAACAAAAAAACCCACAAAGAGGACACGCCAAACAAACAGAACACAAACCCTTCAAACATTTTGCGGGCAGTTTATCTGTATGTGAAAACTTGTTTCAGCTGTTTGGAGATAACAGCGTGTAAAACAGTAGGTGAAGCAGAAAGAACAGAGACTCATCATATCACACACATATCATATGCTCAGTGGCTTACAGTAAAAAACAAGTCATGCATGAATTCATAGACACAGATAGACTGGCCAAGCTGCTGACAAGCTAACTTTCACATACTTGGATGTGACAGTCAGCTTCATAAGCATCCAGCAAGAGCTGGTGAAAACAGAAACTCGTGAACCAAAATACATTTCTAGGTATTCTTATAGTTATTGCAGTAAACAGTGCTATTGTTCCATTCATAGTAACATGGAGTGGATAGGGCATAGGAGTGTTGTGGCAAACTGAGCTGCCTCTGCCCCGGTATGCCAGGTGAAACCTTTCAGTGTACAATCCAATAAGAGAGAAAGCAGGGTAGTGTTTGCTAAGCCTGTAAAATGGGCAGGAAATGCTACCCACACTTGTTCTTTGCTGCCCACACCAGGGCAGCATTTACTCAGCAGTATAAGATAATGACACGGTGACTTCCATTTCAGTAAGGAACAGTGATAATCACCATAATCTAATTGCAAAGACTGCGATGTACTGTTTATGTTCATTCACATAAATTCAGTTTTAATTACTTCCATTTCATTATTATGAGGAAAAAAGAAATAGAAAAAGGCAAAATTAACTCTTTCCAGGAACACAGTGAGTTAGATTTTCACCATGGCTGACAGAAGAGCTCATAGTTCTCAGCAGAGTACAAATCTGGAACAGAGAGAAATTGCTTGACCTTATACACTGATCCTTAAATATTGCTAAATGGTGCAAGCCGGGGCAGTTCCCAAGCTGCTGTTCCATATTAAGCCAAGCAATGCTTCAAGAAGCTGCCTCTGATTCTGTGGCATCTGTCTGATTTGGCATGTCAGCAAGGACATAGGACGTGGCAAGCCTAGTGCAGATTTGTGTCAGCTGAATCCCATGGCTAAAAATGGGTAATTAAAGGTGCAAGACATAGATATTAAATTAGAGGTGATATCAGAGAGAGATTAGTTTTTCTCTTCCACAAGTAAAATCAGTGGCAATCCTGCTTTTTAAATCACCTGTGCTGGTAAAACGAGAGAGGGTGAATGCTGATGTTCTGTCTCATAACAGCACTGCAGATCCACTTTTTGCTGGAATAAATAGCTGCAAGGTGTCACTGGAGAAGCAGTTCCCATCCAAATTCAGAGCAAGTGCTATAAAAATACCTTAATTAATGGCACCTTTCTACAAGCAAGATCATGACAGAAGTAGCTTCCATGTGAAAACCTTTCTTCAATCTTGTTACATCTATCTTAGTAGAAAACACCGCTTACCGAAGTCACTGGTCTTTCAACATAATATGACAGATCTTACCCAGTGCCCTTGCTTCACTGTCTGATGACTACCTAAGAGGCAAAGTTGTTTCATTTTGGATGTTTTTGCAAATCTGGCATTCCAGTATTACGAAGTAAATCAGCCTGACATAGAAAAGACTCACTTCTTCCTCTGAACAGAGGCAAAATTACTGTTTAAAAATAACCAGTGCAGAAATCTGTCTGAGCTTCATTTTCACTTTTGCTTCCAAATTCCTCATGAAGAAAATTCTGTTGAATAATCAGTTCAAATTTGAAACTTCTCACTGTCATATAGCATAACATCACAGTTCATGGTTTTTTACCTGACTTAATGTGGGGTTTTACATAGATGTGAAAATTCTCTTATGTGGCATAATGTTGATTTACTGGTGATATTTGGATTATTATTTTTTTTGTCTGTCCTTTGGTTTAATTTCAACTTCTTACTGCTGTTGTGATATGAAATATCTTCTAGATGTTGGATAATAGTGAGTACTTGTGGTAATTTCCAGGTTAATGTGTTAGAAAATTTGGAAATGGGATACAGGCGTGTAATCACCTGAAAGATGATTGGCATGAGATAGCGTTTACAGCTGTTATTCAAATTTCACAAGATATTTGAATCCAAGCACCATTCCTGAGACTGGAACAGTTAATAAAGGCATTCTAAAACAAAAATCCCTTGAGCAACAGTAAGTCTGAAAGTAAAGTGTATCAAAGGCACTCAGATGACCTCTTCACAGTGGTAAACCACATTTCATGACAGCATAGTTCTCAGTAACTTCAAGATATAGTATCTGAGGAGGCATAGCTTTCCGTCGCTGCAGTGCAGATACATCCCCATGAGTTCACTGTTTCACCAAGGCTAAAGTGCTGTAATTTTCTTTTGAAGTCCCCGAAAACAGATAGAAGAAGTGCAAATTATGGCATGTAGGATAAAGAATTTTCACAGACCCAAAATCCCACTGTCTCTTGGAGCTGTGACAGTTGACAAGTACAAAGCCTCAGTCTGAGAGTTAAAATCATCGCCTTAAAGAAAGAAAATGCCACAGTATTAGTTTAAAAATCTGCAGTGATTTAAGAAAATAAAAAGCCTGATTTTAAAAACTGAGTGGAAAGGAGTGAAAGCTCTGTCTTCATTTTATGCAAGTCTTCGGGCTAATGCTGAAGTTACAGTGGCTCGTTAAAGCTGTCATGATTTACAAGAAAATCCTACTGCAATCTTTTCAGAGGAAACAATTCTCTCTTTTAGCTGTAGTCTGAATTTCCTGTTACAACAAAGCTATCACTCACTTTCAGCAATATACATGAAATAACAAAACTGAAATCTGTTTAGAGAGCATCCATGGGAATGATTGTCAGTAAATCTATGCATGTGATTAAAAGTATGCAGAACTGGGACTTCTGTGATGAGTTCAAATGTCCTACATATTCAGTTCTGATACAGCTTGAGCTGTACGTTAAAGCTGGTAACATTAACAATCCTTGTTCCTGTAACCAGGACTGTATGGGTCATTTCCAAGGCACTGTGGTAAAGTGTCTGTGGCTTTTATGCTTCAACTACCTACTCATCATGGAAAAAAGGTTCTTTCCAGTGTTTCTTAAAAATATATGATGCTGAGAAATATAAATGTTTGTCATCTGACTTACTGCATGTTGCATAAAGTTTTTTTGCCATTAAAATGAAGAAGTAAAACTGCAAAGAGCAGCCTCGTCTTCTTTAATTTCTTCATTTCACTAAGTGCACAGAGGAGGCTATGGCCTACAAAGTGGAAAAATTCTACAAAAGTAGTACAAAAAGCCAGAGGAAGCCAAGCTATGCTCAGACAACGTGCACTGGAATTATGTCCGGACATGCACCAACGCTGTCCTCCAGAATGCTGCTTGCTTTGAGCTTGTGTTCATTAGTGCACGGCATGATGCCACTAAAGTTTCACACAGTCACATGAAAAATAAGAATGAGACTTTGACTACAGCAAGGTTTCTGGAAGGTGAAAGTGTTATTTCTGAAAGTGTTATTTTAACTGTAATATCTACTGATGGCAGTGGATCGAACAGTTACAGTTAAGATGCAAACATGACAATCTGAGGTGATTTGGAAATCAATGAATTCATGCCCTCTTCATCCAATCTCTAAATTTGCATATACAAAATCTATTTTTTTAAGCTCGTGACTTCTTCAGGTATTTTTTAGCAGTCAGAAACATGGGTGGATTCTCAAATAAATCCTGTCCTTGGAAAAGCCCTGAGTTGTCTCTGTGCTCAAAGATTGATATATATTGTTTCTTCAGGCCACTTGGTCAGCTGCATCATGGTTTTACTCCATTTGTGCTCCTTGACAGCCTCAGGGCTGACCTCAATGTGCTGTGTGAGGGTCACACAGCTTGGACACCAAGGAATTATGGCTGAACCAAGTACCTCTGTACCAAGCACTGGTCACAGCCTCTCTCCTCACAATGCATTAACCTGTC
Source organism: Oriolus oriolus (assembly GCA_013400235.1). Taxonomy (NCBI): domain Eukaryota; kingdom Metazoa; phylum Chordata; class Aves; order Passeriformes; family Corvidae; genus Oriolus; species Oriolus oriolus. Next base: position 51,052 of record VXBT01002766.1, read on the forward strand.
ATACTTTTATCTATAGGTAACAAAACTGATTCCTATAGGTAGGTGTATTAAGATGTTTCTTGTCATATTGATTTATAGTTTTCTATGGTGGTATCTTTTTTTTTTTCAGTTCAATTTTAGTACAGAACAGTTAGATGCATCCTGACAGTTTTTTAGGTATTATCTTCCCTCTGAAATGTAAAAATTCCTGGATGTCTAGGCAAGTCAGATGCTCATAAGATGAGAAGTAGCCCAGGAGATGATATAATATTCCAGATAAATGAGGTATCATTTTATTTGTTGTTAAAACCTGTAGCCTGATCCAAAAGTATAACAGACTATTGCCACAAAAATCTTGATGCTTTCCAAAACAACCAGCTTTCTGTGAGTATCCTTCTCAGACAAGACTACTAGAACTCCTGTTGGTGTACAGGGGTGTGTGCTGGGCTTTGTATACAAGCTATTGGTACCTCAGTGAAAGGGAACCAGTATTTGTAAATTCTTACATTGTCCGAGAGAAAGTCAAAACTTTAGAAACTGCATTTTAAAAAAACTCATGAAAAAGTGAATTTAAACTCAAAACTACCCTCTATTTTTATGTAACATTATTTAGTTTGCAATCTACATATTTTTTAAGATTTTAGATGTAAGAAAGAAAAGTCTGTGAATGTAAATTTTAAAAATTGCCTATGACTTACTGTTCTCATCTTTCACGTTAGGGTTCAGTTTTCTTTTCCTGTCTGTTAAAGTAAAAATATACATATTTAGCTTAAACATTTCATGATTTGAAAGAAACAATACAATTCAACAAACCTGTAGATTACACTGAGCTGTAAGTACAGCTAAGTTTATTCTTAAATCATACCGAGTAAATAAACTTCTCTATGTTTCTTTTCTTTTACAAAATTTGAATCGAATTCTGAAGTCATAATGTTAAGACTTTCCTTTCATGACTATAAATACATTTGTCTGGTTTACTGGAGTCTGTTCATGTGCAAGGAAATACTAGAATAATGGTCTGTTTGCTCTATTACTTTTGCACTGCTGCACATGCAAGCAAGGAAAGAAACACTGTGATAGTCCTGTATCACACACCATTTTAGTTGTAGAGCCCTAATGGAGCTGAAAAATAAAAATTCTGTCTAATATGCTGTAGCTACAATGTCTTTGTAGCTATGAAAAAAACACCATTCAAACAATGCTTTTACAGTTGTCCTTACCCAAGGCAAATTTTGTTCATGCTCTATACAGAATACTAACTGGGCAGTTTTTAAAATGTGTCTTTCCATACACCTTGTATCACATAGGTAGCACAGTCAGGAAAATAAAACCCAACTCGAGTGATCCAACATCTGATTTTCTACCATCCTGTCATCTAGAAATACAATGTGACCAAAGTCATACAAGTGGGCCTAGAGTTACTGAAATCTCCTAAAGGCTGTTCACAGGAAAAAATAAAGAAATAGTGAAAAGTTTCTCTATCTGAAGTAAAATGTACCTTTTTTTGGTTGCCCATTCTTGAATGTTTTTTTCTTCTGAAATATTATTAGTGCAGAGAGAAGGACAGCTACGGTCACACATGTGGGGATGATAAATGAAATCAGGAATTTTTGTCTGCTATACTGTGTACTCATTAAAGCTGTCAAAAACATGAAAGGAAAGTAAATTTACGACTTAAAAAACAAGCATTTTTTATCAAGTTATTGGTTCTGTTTCTCCAAAGTCTTGCTCTGACTGAACAAAGGATTTTTAAAATTTATCGACATAAGTGCTTTACACTCATTTTATGAATATTTTGTTCTGAAGTATTACTGTAAAAAGCCTTACAAAAAACCAGTCAAATCTCTCACTTGTATGACATTTGAGTCTGGCACCATCCTCTTGGCATCTGCCTTTGAAATATTTATATATATTGATATAAATCAGTCTTCTCTTCTCCAGACTAAACAGGCCCAGCTCCCAGTGTCTCTTTGTAAGAGAGAGGCTCCAGACACTTCATCATCCTTGTGGCCTCTGCTGAACCCTCTCCAGTCCCTCCTTCTCTCTCATATCCTGACAAGCCCAGAACTGGACACAGCACTGTAGTGACCTCACTACAGCTGAGTAGAGGGGCAGGATCACATCCCTTGACCTGCTGTCAGTGCTCTTCCTAATACACGCCAGGATACCATTGGCTTTCTTGGCTGGCTCATGCAGAGCTTTTTGTTCACCAGGTCTCCCAGGTCCTTCTCTGCAGACCCACTTCACACTAGATCAGCCGCCAGCCTGTGCTGGCACTTGAGGTAATTCCTCCCCAGGTGCAGGACCTTACACCCCGTTGAACCTCATCAGGTTTCTCTCTGCCCAGCCCTCCAGCTGATCAAGGTCCCATGGAGTGGCTGCAGAGCCTTCAGGTGGATCAGCCACTCCCTGCAGTTTAGTGTCACCAGCAAACTTGCTGAGGGTGCATTTGATNTTGCTGAAGTCAAGTAGACAACTAGATAGAGCAATTAATTGCGAGTCTATCAGGGGAGACACCCATGCAGGTGAAAAAATTCCCTCTGTACTGGCAGGAAAATTATGAAAGCTGTCCTAAAATTAAAATATATAGAAAAATACAGACTGGCTTGTTGGAGTGGAAGCTAGCTGTGACTTCAAAGACATAAATAATACTGATTTGTTCATTTCCCAAGAATCAGTATTTGCACTGATTTCTAGAACTGAACTCCAGCGATGGACCAAAGCATGTGATGTATGTGTGAATACTCTCTGTCATGTACAAGTTCAAGATCATACGAACCTGAAGTGGAAATGTGAGCTGAAGTTTCTCTGTTCAGTTCTTTATTCCAGAAGACACAGGTGTAGTTCTCACTCATATTTGGTTTGAATGTCAGGATGCTGGTGACATTGTAGAGGCCATCTGCAGTCAGTGTATAGGTGGTATTTGCAGGTCCACTGAGATTGAAATTCTCATTTTGCCAGAAAACCTCTGCCAGAGGAAAGCCTTCAGACTGGCACATAAAAAGAAACTTGTCTTCACCTGGTATTCTCATTACTTGAGTGTTTATTCTCTTGTAAGATGCTGCATAAGAAGTTGTTGAGTGAAATTGTTGTATGCAACAATAGTCATTTTCCCACTTCACTTTCCCTGCTTCCCTTTAATGCCATGTATTGTCTCTGGCTATATCTGTGGGACACTTATTTAAAATGATGAAGGATGTTTTGTAGAACAATGCAAAATTGATTATTCAATCCTTACCCTGCCTACAGCAACAGAATACGCTCCAGTACTTTATACAGCGCAGAAGCTGACACTAAATTTATAATTTATCAAGACAGAGGAGACAAGTGGAGTCTTATGGGACTCTTATTTTCACTTTTTGAATATGCCACTTCAAGAAAGGCTAATTTTCATATTTGTTTTTCCATAGCCTATAAACAGTGTAATATTTTCATCACAGTAAAACAAAATTGACTTTTCAGTCAGAACCAGTGTAGGTCTTAAGAACGTCTGCGTCCATTTTTGCATTTGGTAAAGGTTGTTATTTAAATGTCTGGGTGGAAAATGAATGCTGCCTTGTATCACGCAGACATGCAATTACTGGGAAACACCAGAAGTCTTCCAAAGGTCTGGTCTGTCATGCTGTCCAGTAACACACACCTTTATTACTAATGTCCATTTGGCTTCGATGAACACAGAAAATCACATGTCCTTGCTCTGGGAGCTGCAGTCATTTGGGGAATTCCCAGCCACTTGGGTGGTTGCAGCAGGCTTAAGAAGTATATCAAAGTGTCCCTGAGAAACTTTTGGGAATGACCAGAGGTGGCCCTGCAAGGCAGGGGATCAAATGAGAGGAGGGATGTGGTGGCTGGAGAAGAGGATGTGGAAAGGAGAAAGGAAGAAGGATGGAAGGAGAAGAGATGCTGTCCCTCTATGGCACTGGGTGCTTCTGGAGGAGCTCAGCTTTTGAACCAAAGGCTAGCCAGCACTAAGACAACAGCTTTGATTCAGCTGGGGTCTGAGCACAAAGTCTTGGTGAGAGAACTAGCAGTAAATTCCTTCAGATTGATCAATTTCTACAAGCTTGTAGGAATTTAGTAGAGATGTACACTTACATTCAATTTAACCACTCACCTTTTACTTCCAAAGCAATGTACTTGTAGTCCACGCCCTGGTAGTCAATGAGACAAAGGTATGATCCTGCATCTGTGATCTTCACGTTGTTGATCTGAAGCATGGCTCGTCCCAGCTTCAGTTCACTGTGCAGAAGTGATGCTCTTCCTATGTAATCAGGGGATGGAGGGAATGCCTTCCCATGGCGGAATGTGTACACCTCTTTTGATTTCAACCAGCCCTGCTTTTTATGCTCCCAAACAACAGTCAGGAGCCCTAGATCTATTGGGCTATTCACAGGGAATCTGCATTCCATGGTCACATTGCTCCCATACTCTGCAGTATAGAGCTGTTGAGGAACTTCAACTGTAAATAAAGCTATATGAGGAAAAGAGAACAGTTTTGTTTCATTAATATATGTTCTGATTTTCTTTAAATTTGGGCAAAACTGTGTCAGATAGTATACAGATAGTGTGCTGTGTACAGATAGTTAGGTGTTTGACTAAATGTTTTAAGCATTTTTTGTTCATATTCACACTAATATTTTTACCATATTGTAATTAGAGCAAATCATCTATACTCTGTATTGATCACAGAATCTGAAAGATGAGGGCAAAATGAGCAAGCTTTTCTTTTCACATTTTATGAATAACTTAAGGCCAGGCCAGTGGTTACACAGGGACCATTTTTGTGAAACTATGATATGGTCTTTTACATGTCCTAAGATTGTAGGAAGTGCAACAATTAGTTGTGAAAATTCTAAATCTAATTTCATTATCCTTTACAAAAAGAAATACCAGTGTAGTTCCTGTGAAACAGAGTTGCCCTGGATAAACATGTATAGCTCAGAATTCCTATGTAGCAATTGCAGTCTCCACAAACTTGAAACCATGTGAATATCATTTGATCCCATGCATTTTCTGAGATACATGCAACAGTATTACAGAAAATATATCAAAGTAATCTTAGCCATTCACCCAATCTGAAATTAGTATCGTTATGAATAGTTTGCCATTTTAAAGTGTACTTAATACGGCAGAGTTAATTATAATACATCATTCATTAAACCTTGTTACTACTTTCTGTATTGGATGTACCCTATATTGGTAGACTTAATTCAGAAGTACTTGGAAGTGTTGGTAGTAACATTCCAAAGAGAAGTCCATGCAACTGTTCATGCATTCCTTTTATTGTGTGTGTGTCTGAAATACTTGCAAGGAAACCATAGCATTGCTAGATTCCCTTTAGCAGTGTTTGTTTTTTCACTCTAATACAACTGTAATGAGGGAAAAAATAATGTGAAAATGTGCCAAGCTCTTTCTGAGTTTTAGCCAAGCTGCTTCTGCTACAGGCATGGACAGGGGAACACAAGTGATTTGTGTTCTCACTCACACTGAGGTTGATCTGCTTCCCAGTGGGTGTGGGTTGCTTTGGTCATCCTTCTCCTCACAGCCATGCCTGCTGATGCTGGACACCTCAGCTGCCGATACACAACATGTTAAAGAAGCCTGATTGTGGAAAGTGACAGACACCTATCCTGTGCTCAGTCACTGCTGGTGCCTTCTGTAAGATGGAGAGCAGAGGCTCCAGGCATTACTGACCATTTATGCAAGTATTGCTGGAGGTGCTGAAGCCCATGTACTAAGGGCTGGTGATGGAACTGAAAGGCCTAGTTTATCTCTTACCTGAAACCACGGAGAGCTGTGTTTCCAGCAACAGCATTGTGAGGATCTGGAACATTTTCTTAGGGAGATCTGAAATAAAAGTAGTATTGCATTAGAACTTGCAACAGCTACCCTCTGCTGAGGCAGATCAGAGTCGTGCTAGCCTTTAAAGTCCATCACAGCTCATAAACAGCAAAAATAGAAACAAATGCTAGGCTACCAGCAGAAAAAAGGAAATTCCTTATTAGAGCAGCCCATGCACACACAAAGACTGTGAACCAATGGTAACAAAATAGTGGCAATAGAGGGAAATAAAATGTTTCCACAACTTCACTCATGACATTTTCAGGATCTGTAGCTTACAGGCAGTTTTAAATAGTCTGACAGGGAAATGCTTTCACATTTTTTACTACTCACAATTAATCAATTGCAATTGACTTCTTCCACACAGGAGAGATTAATGAACAAACACAAGCACATTTTTTTAACTATCTGCACTAACACCTGATCTAGTTTACTAGATTTTTAACCCTGCTTTTTTTTCAATTCTGCTTTGCGTGGAGTTTTTTGCAGGTTCTTATTGCCTTAAACCTAAAGACCAGGAAATACCTGAAACACATTGTGAGGCAGTGGAAATCCCAGGACAGGTAAATTAAAGTTTGCTTCAGGAAGGATTAGAATGAAGACTTACTGCTGCTAGTTCTTTCACTTTACATATGACAGTGTCCGACGTGTACAAATTGCCCTGTATTACTGATTGTAAACCAACAGCCCTGGAATAATGCAAAAGGAGAAAGTACAGTTCTGGAGCGAATGTATTTGTCTTCCAGTAGCAAGAAAACTGTCAAATATTTTTCATACTATTGTACACAGATAAACATAACTAAAAAGAGAAAAAACCCCAAACAAACAACAAAGAAATACCAGGGGCAAAATTTATAACAAAATGAATGAGATAATAGAGAAGAAGAAAGAATTACTTGGAATAAAGCTTGCTGACATGCAGTATAATCTGAAAAAAATAGTGAAAAAGATCCAGAAATAAGCTACAAGGAACTAAAGAAGAGAAGGAGCAATTTTAGACTTCCCCAGAGCTAGACTTACTGGAGGAGGGGTTTAATTTTACTTCCCTATTCTTTTATGGGCTCTGCTTGAAGCATTCTGGTTCCAGTTTTCCCAGGTGCTGAGTTCTTTCATTGTTTCTACCCTGGAGCTTTCAGTATCTTGGAAAGTGAGGCTCAAATTTTAGCAAATTAGCAGCCAAATTATGGGACTTTTTCTGGAAATTTTAATCATATGATGTCACAAATAAAAGTTTATATGCAAACTACTTTAAGCAGACTTATTACAAGTAAATGAAAGCTAGTTACTTTTGTCAGATGACTGACTGAGTCCATTACTACTTGCTGTGTGATGAATCATAGTTTGGCTGTGGGAGAGAGGAGCTAATAAACATTATCAGCACCTCTGTTTTCCAGATGCAGAAGTAAAGGCTGTTACTATTTACCATCCTGAATCTCCTGCGATGCTCACTTCTCCACACAGCTTACCTAGAAGCAGGTGGACATAAGGGGAAGAACTGAATGAAGAACGAAACAATATTTCACATCAAGATTTAGGTCCCAGGATTAACTTTATGTGAGACATTTTAGGGATTCTTCTCTCTTTCTATATTTCAGAGTACATTGAGAATGCAGAGCATGTTTATTTTATAATGCAGCAGATAGGATTTTTTAAAATATATATATTACTGAGAGTAAGAATAAGAAGATACACAATCAAAGTCCCAGCAGACAGAAATCATAATTATTAAATATAAAGTAAGAGTAAATATTGCCTGACCAGAGGAATTAGTATTTGAAAAGCATTACACATAATATAAATGCTCAAAAGAACCCAATATGAGAATGTTTTCACTTGTGATACTGAAAGCAGTCATGGAATGCTTGCAGGAATCGGGAAGGATCTGTATTAGAAAGATCTAAGATCTATTATCATAGATGTATATTAGAAGGAACAAGGATCTGTCAGCAAGGATCTGTGTTAGAAGGTATCCTTCTTTATTTCCATGATCTCACTAGCAGACATCAAGCTGTTGTGCATCCTCAGTGCAATCTACCCATGCAACTCCATCATGTGGCTCTGACACACTTCCATGGAGAAGCACCAGCATCTGGAAGGTGATTTCTTCTGAGCTTGCACTATTAACCATTCATGCTGTTACCGAATAGCCCTCATGTTCTCCCTGCTTTTCATAAAACATATGTCATGTCCTGCTCTACTATCCTAACTATCCTAACTTCTCCTAAGCTTATGCACAGCACTGTCTTCTTCCCTTTAGGCAAAAGGCCATTTCTAAAATGTATTCATCATATGTCTGCTACAAATTCATAGGGATTAAACAAGGAACACTGTGCCATAAAAATCAGCACTTAATGGCTCTCGCAGCAAAGTGGGGAGTTGAAAATACACATCTGAGAACAGCAAGAAGTAGCATGACATTTCAACAGCAATTCAGATCCAGTCAGTAAATTGATTCCCAGACCAACATGCAGGAGAAAAAGCAAGTTATCACACAGTGCTGTGTGATTATAAGAGTTAAGCAGAAAAAACCTTGGACAACTGAGGTGGGGAAAAGCATCAGATCAAACATCTAAAGATCATCATAGCTTTTTATGAGTTGTAATAGTTTCAGTGAAGATATAGGGCCCAAGACTAAAAATTTGAATGGTAACAATGAAAACAAAAGTATGACTATGAACGAGGAAAAGGAGGAATATAGTCTTGTCTTTTTATACTGTTTTTTTGCTTTACTGAAAGCACAAAGTTGAAACCCATACTTAACTTCATTGGCCCACAAGTAACATATTCCGGTAAGTTTTCTTAGTGAATGCTTAGTGAAATCCAGATGGCAATGATAATAAATTGCTGAAGTTCCACCAAAGACCAAAATGATACTAAGTATTGTTTTTCTCCTCTTGATTCATTCAGTTGATCATGCCTGTGACTTTAGTCCTGGCCCTAGCTCACATATCCAGAGGGATTATAACACTTGTCTCAAAAAAAGGGTAATTTTTGACCGATGAAATGCCTTACTTCACACAAAATCTTAAGTGATTGTCCAAAATCCTTTTTGTAAGGAGTGAGAAAGATATTTCTTGTTCCCTCAGAAAATTTAGACTGAGTATTCCCATTTCAAACTGTACGAGCTGCATGCTCCATGCAACAATATTATTCCATTTTCAATATAATATGTAGGCTTTATTCAATTCTACACACAGAAGTGAAAAGGTGTTTATCTTAACAAGGATGGATATCATAAGGACGCTCTCAGGAACTGAAACCAATGGCAAAATATGAACACCAAACTGCTACATGCTTAAACCATGGAGCTCTTGAGCAAAAGCTGGGATAGTTCGTTTAGGTAGCTGTGCTTTGTACAGACCTCTTTTTTACAGACCTGTTTATTGTTATGGCTACTGGATCTTATTTTCAGAAAACACTCATGTGAACCACAGTGAGCTGGCAACTGAGATTGGCACCAGTCTGGTCATAAAAGTTAGGACTGATTTGGCCTCAGTTAGTGACAACTCTCACAACGTTCATAATGTTAACTTTACAAGAAGTTTTTTTAAGCAAAGGGACATGAAGATCACAGAATATTTTGCAATCTACTGCTTTCTAACAAAGATTGAAACCCACATAGGAATAATGCAAATGAAATCCTATTCCTTTCATCCATGAAAGATCATAATTCTTTTCTTAAGTAAAAGAAACATCTTAGTGTAAGATTCTCTGGAACTACCTTTGGTTAGTACCCTTGCTATGATTGCTCCTGCACATGGTGGGGGGGTTGGAGTAGATTGCCTTTAATGGTTCCTTCCAAATCAAATAATTCTGTGGTTCCATAGTTCTATGATTATTCTCAATACAAGTTTAACAAAGGATCCTGAAAAAAATTCTAGTGCTGTCCACTAAAAAAAACAACCAGAGGCACAGACACTGATTCAGGAACCTTCTCGTCTAATAAATCATGGAAAGTCCTTTCCTGGAAACATGGTTTCAGCTATTAAAATATTTGTATTCCAGCAAATGGGTGATGTAGAACAGTAAACACATTTAGTGTCTACGTAATGAAAGTTAGCAGCATTAAGCAAGGAGAGTTTTGTAGATCGATAACTCCCACTAGAATAATCAGAACAGGTGGAAAAGGTAAACAAGCTTTCAAGCACACTGGCTTTCCTCCAGGTTTGAAACAGAAGTCAAATCAACACAAGTTCACAATAATCACTCAGAATTCATTTTGGAAGATCAAAAGGTTAAAGGACTGAGGAAAGGGTATTTGGCCCTTTTAAAATTTAATGGCTATTTAGTACTGTATTTCCCGGCAGACCAAGATACCCCTTCGACAGCACTTATGATATGATCGTGCTCAGTTTTAGCAGGTATAACACAGGTGTTCTTACAACGTAGAAAGAAGTGTGGACATTGAACTCCACGGCTGGGAGCTGGGAGGATATAAATGTCACCAGGCTGGCCGGTTGGCCTGTGTCCACCTCCACACAGACTGTCACATACACTTTAGCAAGCAAGGTCTTGCGAGTGGTCTTGTATCCTGAGACATCCTGAGCTGGTACACTTTGTTATGGATTTGAAACACCAATATTGCAGTGATCTGTTCACTCCTACGTTCAATGTTTTTGCTCCTCTGCTGACAAACTCTGCAACATTACTGAGCTGAGATCAGCTCAGACCAGGCTTTTCCTAATCTCTCTCCTTCTACACCCTCTGTCTTATTGTATTGCAAAGCTAGAACCTGTACTAAGGACAGCACAGTGCCTTCTGGAAATACTCCAAAATGACAAACTCATCTTAATCGAAAGCAATTAAGCTGTGGCATCTGACTTGGCTCCATTTGACTCTTCCTGCACGAAATGGAGTTTTATGCTCAGTTATAACAGAGACTATCTTCTCATGCACCTATATACACAGCAAAAGGTTATATGGTCCCAGTCACTGTTTGTTTTGTCTTTTTCTGTTACTGAAACTCCCTTGCCTTCTGTGCATTTTGCAATGGAAGCAAGCTTTTTTCAAAAGCTTCCTTCTAAGACTCTCAAGTGTCCAGAAAGACACAACTTTTTGACATATTCATGAAATGGCTAAACTGATTTTACTTACAGTGTAGGATCCAGTTTAAAAAAAAAGAAACAAAACCAAAAATTAAAGAAAAAAAGTTTTAAAATCATAGGTCAGAAAATAAACAACAACAACAACAAAAAAAGACAGCATTAAATCCTCATACAAACTACAGCTGTTTTATATCTCTTTATATCAGAAAGAAGGTACTTTGTTTCCATTTCAGGGATTTAATTTAAAAAATCTAACCATGCATGTTAAAATTTGTTCCAAGTCCATTTCTCCAGCCTGTCTCAGTATATTCTGTGGATATAATCTCTTGCTCTCATCCTCTCAAACCCACCTTATCCATATACAATCTCACCTGCTGTTCTTCCTCTGTCTTTTGCACACTTACTGCAGTCCCTTGTTGCTCACCTCACCACACAGGCAATTTATTGCTGGGACCATTACTTTGTTCCTGATGTTCACCTGTGACAGCCTATTTGCATCACTTCAGTCTGCTTTGCATCTCACTTCAGCTTTCAGGTGAAGAGATACAATTTCTCACTTCCTCCTTTGCTCACGCTGTCCGTGAAGTCTCACTTTCCTTGCACTGTTTAACTGTCACCTGTTGTACATTTTCCACTCTCAGATTTTTTGTTCCATGACAAATACAATCTTTCTAATACAGCCACCTTTTTGATTTTTTTTTTTTTTTTGTTTATGGATACTAGGATAGAATTGGGATGAAATTTTGTTCCCTTTAAAATGGAATTGTGCATTCCGCAGAATATGTCAGAGCCTTTCAGCTCTTAGCAGCACTGCTGAATACAGGCTCACACTCTGGCATGATACACTGCAAATTTTCTTTAGTATCTCCAGCTTCTACAGAAAATAAGACTTCTCAGAGAGGCACAAGAACTTCTCTTCATAGTCTGTGCTCTTTCTGGGCAGAAGCTGAAAGTCTCCAGACTTGCTGTACAATCAAAACAACCCACTGTCTGCAAGTAGTGGGTTAATAACAACTAAAAGAAAATAAACAGGAATAGATAGATACAAATACACTGAGGGCTTCTTTCTCCATTCAAATCCTCCCTGAAATTCAGAATGAAATATTTACTAACAGCTACATCCTCATGCATAAGCCAAAGAGGCTCACCAGAACCACTCCTCTACCTTTGCCTATGACAGAAGATAGAGCTGCAAGACAGGTTGAGCTTCTAAAACTATCAGGGTTAGAAGTTATATGGACCTGTGTTTTAGGATCTGGAACTTATCCAGTCTTTCATTCAGAATCAGAATCTAAAACCCAGTAATAATTTGAAAACAAACTTAAGTGTATCTTAAGAACCTAGGAAAAAAATCTGCAATCCATCAGTCAGAAATACAGGAAACATCAATTTGCATTTTATCAGTGTTATACTCACATCAGATCTTTATGCAGGTCATTGCAATCTGATTCATGTAACAGCAAAGACATTCAAAGCTCTATCCTATTTGCACAATAGCAGAAACTACCTAACTCTTATGACAGTCTATAACATGCACCAATAGCACAGCTTGTAGGCTGATCTTATTTAGGCTTTATGTCACAAAAAACTGACTTCGTTGAAAGAGCGTTTCTTAGGACTCTGTTAGCAGTTTCAGTTTTGTGCTGAGTGTATGCTGAGCTCAGTGCATTGCAGAGAATGTGCATCCAAAAAAAATTAAACTAAGCATTCTGTAAAATACATATGCTCAAATTCTACTTTTGATTATACCCATGATTTTTCACTGGGTTTATAACCATTTAGAGCAGTGTACAGCATTGGCATCTGAGCTTGCATTTACTAGGACTGTTCTACATTCATGAAACTATCAAGTTACATTTTCTTAGTTTTCATCAGATTAATTTTACAATAATTTGTCAAGCAGTTACCTAATATATGCAGAGCCCATTTCCTCTTAATTTTTATCTAAATTGATGCTATTAAAAAAAAAATTCACCATGAGGCTTATAAAACACTCCAGTGAGACTCTGAATCTCCATCCTTACAAACACACTGAATTTTGATGTCACTACTTTGAGTGGAAGATTGGATTAGGTGACTGACAGATCCCCTTTCCAATATAAAAGTATTTTGTTCTACCAAACAGCTTTATCAATGGATACATCTTTTCATTTTTCATCACTCTATCTTTCAGTTTATGATGGCATCATGAGTCGGAGACATAAAAGAGGTACAGATTCCTCTCAGGTTTCTAGGATGCATTTGTGCTACAGGTGGGACACATATACTCATTTGTCTCCTGTTAGATTCTCACTGCTTGGGAGAATTGTGTTCTGCCTCAACAGGAAAAAGGATTGTGGCTTTACTCCTGTGAAACCTAGCTGGTTTGGGATGATGTATGATGATTGCCTCCCTCACAGCTCCAGACTGATTTAGACCATGAAATCAGGTCTCCTGCTGCCTTAGTACAGAGCAAACTACTTCAACAAAACCACTGTTACATTACTTTATTTTTCCTCAGCAAGCTTATCATGTGTAGCCCTGTCACACAAAGTAATTCATGGGTAGTCTCACATTTTCTCAGAAAAGCTCCAATGACTTCCTTGGCAGAAGTCAATGGTCTGGATGACAGAAAAGAAACACCAAAGTTACTTCATAGGCACCATCACCATCTTCTACTCATTCTGATCCAGTCCTGCCTACAGTATGTTTTCTTCATGTGTTCCCATTTTGGAACAGGGATGTGGATACTAAAAAGGCTCCTAGGCAGAGAATTCTCTCCATCTCTTTCATTTCTGTGGGAAAACTTTGCTTTCATATGCAAGCTATGTAAACAGTAAGGTAGGGTTTTTGTAAACAATCTCACAGGTCTTGTTTTTCACTTATGTTTGCTTTTGTAAGATATAATAAACATTCATTCTTTCGCTGGTCTCACTTGCTGCCACACCTCTCTGAATTCCCCTCTAAGCCTGCTACACAGGGAGATAGCTCAGGGAAACTGCCCAAGAGTCAATGACTTGCCCTAGGCGTCAGATGAACCCAGTAGTATCTGACTTGCCTGGGATGATCATACATTTGCAGGACTGGAGAAATACGGAGAGAGAGACAGGGAATCTGGGAGAAGATGCTGGAAAACTGGAAGTCCTACTGCTTACATCTTTAAAAGCAGAAATTCCACTTTTAACATCTCTGTTGTTTTCCTGGCCAGCCCATGCTTGAATGATGTACCATTGGTACTTTTTTGGCTGAAGCGGAAAACGGACCCACGTCCTGCAATGCTGCTGCATGAAAAGCTATGCAGGTCAATAGCAGTGATTCTGTTTTTCTTATTATTAGGTCTTTAATGGAATTGTTATTAGCAATAGCTTTCTAATACTCTACAAAATTAAATGCCACATCACAAACCAGGCCACCGCACTGGTTCATAGTTATATTTGTCAAATAAATGAGTCCTTAACTGAAATACCAATAAGCCAATTTAGATTGAGCATGTGAACCAGGCTTTTCTGAGCACTTTTGGAAATCTAATAATGCTTGGCCATTAGGAAGTAAAATTCAGCTTACTGAAGCTAAGTCTACTCCTGCTTGCTACTGCATCTTGTGTTCCAGTTATCCAAAAACCCTGAAGTAACATGCAAATGTCTTTAACTGAAGGAAAAATTGTTATTACAATAGGGCTCAACTACATTTTTTGTGTTAGGATAGGAAGGATTTCCACTTATCTAGTTCTCATTAACTAAATGTGTTCTATCTTCACTCAGGTGTGTCTTCTCCCTGTAAGATGATCGGAAAATACTTGAGCTGAAACCACTCATGGCATTGGAGGATAAACACATGGGCCTGCCCCCCTGTATTCATAAAAGTGAAGCCACAAGACTTAGATTATACTAAAAGCTTAATTTCTAAAATTAGATTAGACAAGTTCTGCTTTGTATTTCAGAGAAGTATAAAGTAGAGCTTCTTTAGTGAGGACAGGTCTTTTCACCTTACCTGTTAGTCACTACATGTCCCGCCTTTCTAAGGAAGTAGCAAAATTTTATGCTTCCCATCAACCACTCAGGGATTCAAGCACTGTCATTTTAGAAGTTAGGGTTCAGCTACAGAATTTATATTTTTATCCCCTCATTTCATTATCCTACTCATCTGATATACAGTGTTTTCAACAGTAACTTGCCCTTTCTCCTGCTGGGAAAAGAGAAATGTAAGTGTTCCTGCTGTCCAGTGGAGTTTGATAAAGACCTTAACTTCAGTTCTGTAACACTAAGCATGCACTGCTAACAGCACTGCCTTGCAAAGGCTTGTAAGAACTAACAAGAGGAGACTTCTTCCCTTCTACTTTAATATGCATACAACTTGTCCAGTCTCAAACAGGAAGCAGAAAATGAAGAGGTTGTCTTGTCTGGAAGGGGAATTTTTTATGTGGTGATATGACTTTACATTTGTGTGCTGAGTCAGTACTTTGTCTACAAATGGCCTTGATATTTCAACAATCTCTCTGTAGAGAATTAAAATTTGGCTATCACCTTCAATGACACCCAGACTCAAAAAGCACATTGGGAACCAGGAGATGTTCAAGCTCACACAGCAACCTCGAAGAATCAAAGGGGAAGAATCAGCATCGGAATACACAAGCTTTGCAATGAATTACGGAAATCATTTTGTAGTAACTATTTGACTTAACTGGGGTTGACCAACCCCATTATGATTCTGAGACACACATCTCTATTCTGCTACATAGGACAGCTTTCTGAGATTACTAAACACAACCTTACATTAGCCAGATTGAATACTGCCAGCAGTGAAGCTCTGTCATTCATGAATGAGAACTGTTTCCATATTCTTAGGACTGCACAATAAACTTATTTATTTTCAACTGAAAACCAAAACTTGAATCCAATGAGATTCCAGTTCTCTGCCATCTCTTCTTTGCGGGAACCATTGGAGGACATGGCTGCAGACTGTCTTCTATGTGCAAATCTTAGATACTGTTTTTTCTCAGAAATACGCAAATGGAGCTTACACTACTTACTGACAGGTCAATGAAAGCAGGAAAAAAACCAAGAAGAGTTAAAAGTATTTTATTAAAAAAATACAATTGTGTATATCATTGCAATAAATAATTTTCACCTATGTATGATCTATACTCCCCGCTAAAAAAAAAAAGCTATGCATTTAGCAAAATGTAACATAACAATAACTTGCAAAATGGGATACAGGAACAGGTTTCTTCAGCATTTCTAAGTAATCACATGTGCATGTATTTCATGTCCTAGAAGTAAGTAGATTGTCCTTTTTCCGTTCCCAAGACAAACAAAATGGCCATCCAAAACAAGGGCTGTTCTTCCTGTGTGTCCAAAGAACTGTATTATCCCCAAACTGCAAATCAGAAGAATAATGAGCAGAAACCAAGTAGTGTCAGCTATATCATGAGGAAATTAAATGCCCAAAATGCTTTTCAAAGAAAGGTATCAACAATCTCTGTATTATTTAATTTCCAAACCATAGTTGCCAAGAGTTTTAAGTCATCTTTTTTAGGCTTAGCTGTGAGCATCTGGTATTTTAAGGACTGAAAATGCCCCGTATGTGTGGCATGTTGTCTTGCTGCACCATCATCTTTTGTGAGGATCAAAGTAATGAAAAAATTCCTCAAAAGATGGAAAACCGATTTTCTGCAGGAAATGGAGAGCTCAGGTGGAGAAAGAAGGAAAAAAAGGTTCAGAAGATGACCTATCAAGAACTAACTATGAAATTCATGATGGTCATATACCTAAAGTGCTCTAC
Organism: Oriolus oriolus; assembly: GCA_013400235.1. Classification (NCBI taxonomy): domain Eukaryota; kingdom Metazoa; phylum Chordata; class Aves; order Passeriformes; family Corvidae; genus Oriolus; species Oriolus oriolus. The sequence continues at coordinate 67,677 of VXBT01002766.1, forward strand.
CTGAAAGATATTTTCAATTAAATGTGTCTTTGAAGGACAGAGTTGCCTAAACTTGAGAAGGTAGAAACTTTGATACTTAAATAAATACCTCAATATCTAGTCACATATACAGAAGCCTGAATTCAATAATTTTTATGCTATAATTATTTCAACTTCATTACATTTTTTTCCTTAAGATTGCCATCAGACAATAAATACAAAAAAATAATATCCCCTTTCACAGATAGAACACAGAACATTTGAGCTGTCAGATCTTCACAGGAGAGGGAAAAAAGTCTTCCCCTGGTCTCTCTAGGTCTTCTCAATTTGCATATCTGTAATAGGAAGAATTATATGAAAAAATTATCAAATTACAATATGATGAACGCACAGAACATTTCTGTGAATAGCTTTGGGCCCCTTTCCTAGAGTATGGACATACAAAAAATATCCTTTGTTGTCAAAATTAAAGATCTAAAATGAAATTAATTAAAAGATCAAACAGAAAAAGAAGGTGATCATGGGAGGAAATAAAGTGGTAGTTCAAACATACTGGTGGGAATTGCTCTTTAGCAAACACAGTGAGATTGCTGTTGTTTAGGTCCCCCTTTCTTTTAAAAACCTTTAAAATTCTTTCAAACACATTTATTGCTCTGTCTGTCAGTATTCCCAGTGGCATATCCCCAGGCCCTAACTCTTTGGCTTGGACATCTACACCTGCAGGACCAGCAGGTGTAAGCTACCTGTAAGTTTACTGTAGTAAAGTGTAGCAGGGAGAGATTTGGGATGCAATTAATCCATATGCTTTAGAAGTCAGCAAGAATGTGGAAGAAAAACCTCAGTAATTTCACCCTCCTCTTACACCACAGGATGTTTCATAGATTTCAGATATTTGATAATATATTTTCTTGCTTTGCCAAGACACAACTTCACAGCTTGAGACCCGCTCAAGTGGTTGTGATGGGTTCCTGTCTCCTCCCTCAGTGCCACCACCACCCTTACAGATGTGTATGAACAACTCTTTCTATAGCAAAAGTGGGAGCAGGAAAAAAGGACTGATTTGGGTTCTTGTATAGCTCCATACTACATTTTCCTTTACACATATTTTCTTTCTATTTTAAAAAACAGATTCATTAGTATGTAACAAAGAGTACACAGTGAGTTATGATGGTGAGTTTGTAAGACACAGAATGGGAGGCTGTATTTCTCTTGAAGGCTCTGTCTGTTGAAACAAGAGGCTAAATAAACCAGCCTTGAATCAATGCTCCAATGACCAGGGATGATTTATGCTGTGAGTAGTTTGCTACTATTTTTCCCTTTGTCATTTATACTTACATTTCAGCTCCCTGTCTTCAAAAGAAGCATCTCTGCAGTCATGTGTATCCTTATCTCTTGACAGCTCTGTAAGCAAAGGACATACATAGATGCAGCAGAGATCACAGCTTGAACTTTTCCTATAGTGATAAATCTGAGTTAAAAACTGCCATCTCAGGCCACTCAGGAACGAGAGTGACTTGAATACAGAGCAAGATATGAGATTGACACCGAATGCTGTGTATGAGTAAGTATTCTCAAGGGAGTTTTTCTTAGGAAAAAGGCCAACAACCTATATGAACTAATTTTCACTCAGCAATTTAATTTGTGGTGGTCTCCAAATAAAAACATACAACAAATCAAAAATAAATCAACCCATAACCACCCTGGGAGGCAACAAAAGGATTTTAACCTCTTCTCTCCTGCTGTAAATATTAACTCTCTTCACTTTTTTCGTCATTTCCTTCAATACCACCTGTCATGGCAGTACTGGCCTTCCACTGAGCTTTGCTCATAGTAAGTAGCATCAATATCACGACACAGAAACTAGAAACTTCCCTGTGTTTCTCTCAACAGAGTCAAACTCTCTGTCATGAATGTTGTGACCAAGACCCCTAGCTGCATGCTGTAATACTGGAGAAAACACGGGAACACGCCAGTGCGGTTCATATTGCAGCACAAAGTCTGCACATCAGGTTGTGATGCCATTCTGAGGCATTATGTTCCAGGGAGCCTGTCCCATCCTATCACAGTCTTTCCAAAACACAGCATAGTGCTCCATCCTTTTCTTGTGCATATGTGTACCAATTCCTGGAACAAGTATGCTTTTCTTTCACATTTTCCTTTCAAAAGGATGACGCAGTCATGCAAAGCCACTCTTCAATTGTAATTTATAGTTATTATGTGAACGAAAAGTAGAAAGCAAAATCAAAATTGAATTTAAAACTCCATTTGGTTGTCACCATTACAAATTCAATTCTCAAACAATTATTTCCACAAGAATCACACTCTCCTAGATTTATGTCATATGTACATACTTGCTATTGATGAACTCTCCACAGGTATTCTGTTGCCCTTATTCGCTCTAGCTGAACGGAAACAAACAAGAAAAAAAATTTAAAAGAACCCCAAAATACTTCCTTTAGATCTAATGAGGGACTTAGAAACACACTGGTGGGAGGGGCTCACTTAGCATGGTGTAATCATTTGTTCTCAAAACATTAAATTTCTTCAAAGACTTTAAAATAAATTCTTCAGTGCTCCCAGTCTGTTGGTTGCTTTTCCAGCTTCCTTTTCTTGTTCCTAAGCCAGAACTCCACTGATACTATACACTAATGTCACTGGAAAATACTTGTTCAAACGGTTTCCCACTGGATATTTTCACCCAGAATTTGAACATATCAGACAAGGAACAAAAAGGGGATCAACTTCTCAGTGCTTTTTAGGGGAAAAATGCCCAAATTCTGAGGAGATTCTATTCTGAAAGAATCACTTGTCCAGTAACCCAGGACAGCTTAGGATTTAAGAAAAAACCTGTTGGCTCTACTTTAGCATTTGAATCAACTTTTAATTTATCACACACACACTTACACATGTATGTGTGTATGTATACCTAGATATGAAACCTAATCATGGTAATAATGTACATCATGACATGTATATACATTATCACATACACACACAAGCAATAAATATTAGTCAGGCAACCTAGGAAACTTCTGACCTTCACTGAAATCACCAGTGGGAATCTTTTGAGCAGTCAAGGATTTTGCTGTCACTTCCTCCACTTTCATGTTCTGCTCACATTCCCATCACGTTCTTAGGGCAAGTATATTCTTCTGCTTGCGGGGTTATCTACAGGCCTTTTGCAGCCTGTTAGCAGCACCTGCAAGCCTGCTAAGCTTATGAATACTTCTCCCAGGATGTGTTTCCATAGCCCCCCCACAACCAACCAACAAAAGAAAAAGAAATTAACAATACTTCTTTCAGTTTAAGTAACAAGTTTCAAATCTTTTTTCCTTTATTTTGGGTGCTAACTATATTCTTTTCATACTCAGATACACTAAAAATTATTTCTCCAAGTTTTTCTTTTGTTAGCTAGCAAGTGAAAACAAATTATTGCCAATGTTTCAGCTTTTCAACATACTGTGATACTGAAAATATCCAATATAAGTTAGTGAAACGAGCAGAAAAAGCTCAAAATTTAGTAAGGAAATCAATGAAGTGGTATGAAGCCTGAGTGGGAATATTCTCTTAAAAAAACAGGCACTCACAGTCCAGTAAATTTTTTCAGAGAATGCAGAAAAAAACCACTAAAAATACTACAGCATCCTGTCTGCTGCCAGTGTTCTGATCCCCAGTCAAAAGGGACGACACAGAACAGGAGTCTTCAACTTCCAGCAGGTGAATAAACTGTACTTTGATGCTGGAATAGGTTAGACACTAATCTTACTGTTCTACATCCTCATCTGTAAGAAAGATTAACAGACATGCATAGGTGAGTGATTTCTGAAGGGCTGATAACCTGTTTCAACCTGTCAACTTGCTAGTATTTACCTAAGTCCAGCAAAGAAAAAGAAATAAACGATGTGCTAAAAAGTTGTCTCATTCCACTCAGCGAGGATGAACTAACAGAGGAGGTTGATAACAACTGAAATACTCTAAAATAAATAATTTGCATACCTTTTCTTATGCAGAGTATAAATAGAAGCCCTGATCCAACAAAAGCCGTAGAAATGAGAGCTGCTCCAACAAAGCGTCTGCTCTCAGTCTGGAGAATGCCATTGGCTGAATCTTCAAGAAAAACAAGTGGGGGACAAGACATTACATAGTTGCATAAGATTCTCCCTTTGCCTTTAATTTTCACGGTATTATTTTTGTTATGAACAGTTAAGACATGATAACAACATTATAGATTGTGTCTAAGGCCAGGAGCTAATGGTGCGCTTAACACTTTGCTCAAATAAAGCGGGAGCTGCGGGGGAGGGGGGGGGG
>VXBT01002766.1:79118-99550 GCA_013400235.1 Oriolus oriolus
GGCAATGCCGGGAACTGTTCCCGGCCGCGGCCTTTCGCGGAAACCCTCCCGAACCGCCCCCGCGCCGTGCTCCTAAGCCTCACGTGTCCCAGCGCTTCAGCCGTGGCGGAACAGGGAGTTCTCCGGGCAGCTTGTCTATCCCGAGAGCCGAGAGCTGTAGAAAACAAAACCAAAAGCGGCATCAGTACCTTCCCCACCCCACCCTGCTTCCCTTGCCTTATCCTTATCCTTTCTTTTTCAACATGGTGAGATCACTTTATTCACTTGCCAAACGGATGGCTTACATGAGTGATACATACTCAGGCGGAGGATGACTGGTGTCAAAGGACTGGAAATTATGACACAGTATGCAGGATATCCATAAATTCCGGGAGCTATGTCCTGCTTTGCCAGAGACAAAGAAGCAATTTATTTAAATAGCTCTGTTCCCTGCCACTTAAAGATCCTTCCCGGAGATCAACTTCCAATTTAATGACCTGGTAATACAATCTGGAAATACAATGTGGTATATAGTTTCTTTGCTGTGATAACATTTCTTATGTTATGAAACATAACCCTAACAAGATCTCTGCCATAACTTTTCTGCAAGAGAACAACCCTGAAATAGGAATATTACTTAGGACATTACCAAAGAGCCAAGCAGCCATTGTGAGAACAGTTTACTAATGAGTATATTTACAGGGTGATACATGAATCAAATACAAAATTATGACCCCTGGTAGCATACAGGTTGCAGAGATGTGTACTGAAGGGGGGGAAGGACACCCAAGCCCCTATGCTCTCTATGGCCTGCGCATCAGGTATTGCCACCTGCAGTACGTAGTTAATAGTTTTATGGGCTATAAACCATCAGGTTGTTGGGAAACCAGAAGAACCCCTACCTGGAAGCCACTGGGTTTTCTGTTGAGACAGTACATTGATGTGGAGGTGTTCGATAAAAGTAATTTTAATCGTGTTCAAACCTTGCAAAATCATTTAACATGAGTCCCTCAGAAAGGATGTAGATATTCGGTTGTGCAATAAAAGCTCCTCTGCACACCCCTCACAAACACCCCCAGAGAGACAATGACTGCTGTCCCTGCTGCTTCCAGGCCAGGGGATATCAGCCCAACAGAGACCCATCTCCACAAGAGCAGAGGAGCACAGAGGCCTCAAGGCGGGTAGGAACCCAAATAAAGGGCTCAGAGGAAGCTTATAGTTTAATAAGCTTCAAATAGTTTAGCAATAAACATGACATTTGTAAATGGCAAATTTACTTACGCAGCTATGTGGTGTATAAGAACTTAAAAAACAGACACAAAACCAGACAAAACAGTCATAAACAAAGCTGTAAGGTTTCTTTCCAGTAAGAACAAAAAATGACCACAAAAACATTCCCAGAATGAAGTGGAAGCTTCTAGTTTATGATAAATGCTTTAGTTAACTAAGAAGAGTAGACAACACAGGAATTTCCTCAACAGCAAACAAAAAATGCTGTGTCAAAGCTACAGGTTTATCTTTGCTCTGTGTAGCTGCTAGGATATTCATTCACACATTTCCTATTTTCGGAGGTCGAATAGTAAAACAAAAAAGTAGATAAAAATCAGGTTGTGATCATCTTTCTTCATTAACATAGAGTATTAGAAATCTGGATTGTTTTGCTGAACATCCATACCTAAAATTAGGAAAAAAAAAAAGTTATTTTCACAGGTTAAATAATTAGTTATTATGGGGTTAAAATGTCTTACAGTCATTTATGTTTACAGTCAATACACTTCTAGCATACTTAAGTAAACATACTATGGTAAAACAAGGAAATTGGTTTGTTAATACAACAAATTCAGGACATCGATCTGTATTTCTTTCAAACTAACTATTTTGATTGATAGATTTTGGAATTTAAGTTTGTAGATAATCTTTCGAGTTCAGTGAAATCAATCAGGCAGATGGATACAGATATAACCTACTTTCCGGGTACTAGTTCTACAAGATATCTCTAGCATGATATGCTTTCTTCTCAACCCGGATTATATCACTGAAGTGAATAATGAATTGTTTAATACCCATTGTGATAAAATTCCAACTGATGCATCCAAGTGCACTACATATTAATATAAGAGGAAGAACACTTTGTTTCTTTCAAATATTTCTTCTGGTTCTAATTCTATGCTCCTCTTTCTTCCTCATTATGTAAAAATCACAAATAAATTAGCCAATAAATATCTGCATTGGCACAAAATATAACTATTTCCATTTTTTGTTGAGTTTTTGTTGTTTGGTTTTTTTTTTTGTTAGGTACCACAATCAACATTTCCAACGTTCAATTATTTTTGGGCCAGCTGTTTGTGGAGAAAATACATCTTATAATTTAAATATTATTTTTTAAAAGATGGTAAGAACAAAGGAGACATGACTGCCTGTCTAATGGCTGCCAGATTGGTGTTAGTACGAAATGTCTTTATGACTGTGCATGGGTCTTCTGTAATAGCAGCAACACCTGCAGCTTTCTGGACAGAAGAAACACTGCCTGCCTTCAGAAATGCCGGCAATCTAGCAGCATCACGCAATATATGATGCTGTCTGATTTTTTGCTGTGATCTCCATACCATGACCTGACAGACTGGGAACTGGAACAGGAGAGGCAATGTCCCCCAGCATGGGGCCATGAATATTGAAAATATCCGTGAAATCACATCATTCAGCTCATATCTGGAGCAGCAAGTGGTACCAACAAAGAGAGGCAAGAGCTGCAGCCCCTGCTGCAGGTAGGTTCTTCCCCGTGTTTGCAGTCTGATGTAGCTCAAACCATCCTCCCTTCCACAGGTATTTGTAGCATGCTTAAGGGGGATTCAGAGAGATGTGGCAGCAAGCGAGTCCAGCAAGAGAATGAATATTTATTATATCTTACAATAGCAAAATAAGTGAAAAACAAGACCTGTGAGATTGTTTACAAAAACCCTGTCTTACTGTTTACATAGCTTGCATAGCAAAGCAAAGTTTTCCCACAGAAATGAAGGAGATGGAGAAAATTCTCTGCCCAGGAGCCTTTTTAGTATCCACAGGCATGAATCACAGTGGCTTCTTATGCCCTGTGGAAACTAGCCTCCATTCTCTATGCTGCTTCTTACATCCTAGATCCTTTCTTCAGAAACCAGCACCATTTCCCTATCAATAAGCCACAGTTCTGCCCCTCCACCTTCCCATGATCTATTCCTGTGTTATTGAAATCTGCTGCTCCATCATGGTAACCCCTCCACAGGAAGCAGACCTGTAACACAGAGGTCTGCCAGAGCTGCAATACAGAGGTCTGCTGCGCTCTGAAACACCTTTCTCCTCCAAAAAAATATTTGGACAGACCAAAATGGTTTGCTTGGCTACAGGCTTAGTGGGTGAAGATGGATGTATCTTTGGTAACCTGTTTTGAAGGAAAATTACCTTCTCACAAATTTAACAGTGAGAGATCCATCAACCACAATTGTCTCTTGATGAAGTCTAGTTAAGAAATAGTCAGTGGCTGCCTGTGCAGTAGTGCCATCTTGCGTGGAGCTGGAGTATACCAAGACATTTCTCCCCTGGATCTCTCCTGCATCAGAGATCCAGGGGAGAAATTAAATACTTGTTAAATACTTCAAAATGTCACAGACATTTTCAAAATATTACTAAAATATTTCAAATTCTTGGAAGTTCTTTGCTTCAAGGTCTTTTCTTCAAGTAAAAATGCTAAGCAAGCTTCCACGATAGAAAAGTCATTATTTTTTCCTTACTTTTCTCTCACTTTTGCTCTATCAGTAATGAAAAAAAAAAAAAAAAAAGGTTAGAAAAATGGGAAGACAGCTGTCTTCTCAGTACTTTTTTTTTTAAACAAAACTCTTTGAAAAATGCCTGAATTTGGAAAACAAATATTGGCAAAAACAATATTTGAAAGTCAAGATGTCAGGATATTGAATGAGTAGACTCTTTCTGGAAAAACATTAATTCTTGTGGTAAGACAAGATGTCAAATTGCACTATGAGGTGGTGTTTGAGGTGCCATATATCCTCACAGAGTCAAGCTGGAAAACTGGATGAAGATACTCTTTAGTGCCAAAAGAATTCTGGATATTAGAGCATGGTGCTAATAATATCAGGGCTGTAGGTTTGATCCCCGTATGGGCCATTCACTTAAGAGCTGAACTCGGTGATCCTTGTGGGTCCCTTCCAACTCAGAGTATTCTGTGATTCTGTAATTCTAGCTCTTATTTTTATCAGTGTTTTAAAGGCCAACTGACAGAGCATGATTTCTGCCTCAATGTTTTGAAATATGAACATTTAATTTCTTTGGATTTCAAAGCCAGCCTTTAATTACGGATGGTGATGAAAACGTTCTGACACATGATGAAAGGCAGAGTAAGATAAGAAGCGTTAAGTGTCAAAGGCATTTTTAATTCCTTTCCTTGCTTATTTATACGTAGTGCCTAGATACATCACACCCTAGTGGTGAGCCTGTCAGGGCCTGCGTGTATATTTATATGGGATGGGTTTCTCCAAATTTCTTGAGAGAGTTTCCTCAGAGGAAGGCGGAGGCGGGGAGGAAGAGGAAGAGGAAGCGGGACCCAGGACAGGCTCCGCCCGGGAGCGGCTCTCATCTCCTCACCTCACCTGGTTTTCCCGGCTGGCCGAAATCCTCCGTCCTGTGTTTTCTGCGCTGCGGGGCGCGATGGGGTTTGTCTTCTCCAAGGCCATGAACGACAGCCTGAAAGGGCAGCAGGAGTTTATGCGGCTGCAGGTAACAGAGGCTGGCGGCGGTGCGGGGAAGGTCACCCTGCCTGCGCGGGGCTGGGCCGGCAGCTTCACCTGCTGCGCTTTGCTCTCCTCCCTTTGGGGGTTAAAGGTGCTCCGCCAGTTCTGTGTGGTTGCCTAGTGCAGCAGGTTCAGGTGTGTAAAGCACCTTTTCTCTGTGTCAAAGAACTTCCTCAACAGTCTGTCGTAATGAATTGTAGGAGTGGAAGCTGTCGGTGTAGTAGCCAGACCCTAAAAACACAGTTTTGGAAACCTACTTTGAAGAGTACACTTATGCTCAAGTTGAGCTCACACTGAAGTGCAGTGTTAAGAAACATGTATATGTTAAAGTGAATCAGTAATGGTGTGGTTGCTAAAACATGGATCTTATACCCTTAAAATACATGAGTTAAGTATGTTTCAACTCTTCCACTATAAAAAAATCTTTCAAACAGCTCCTGCTTTAAGTTCAGTCGGGTAACTGCAGCTATTCATTGTTCTAGAAACCTCAGATTAGGGCATGGGGATGTTTTATTCCCTCTCATAAAATAAGAAAAGAGCAGCAGAGAAAAAGGAAAAACAGTCTGATCAACATTCAGAAAGTTGAGCTGAACAGACCAGACCTACAGTATATCACTAGTTATAACTTTCTGATTTGTCGCTAAATATCTTGTAACTTACTTATAATGTTTATATGCTAAGCGCTGGAATGCAATCTGAAGGATTTAGCTGGAGTTCGTTCCTTTATTTTTGCATTTAAATTGAACACAGGTTAAATTTTTAAAATGTTCAAAGTAGTGACAGATGAACTTCCAGTTTACTGAATCGCCAGTAGATGGCACATCCTAGTTTACAAAGCAGTGAGCAGATAGTAGGTTTTGTAGGATCACAAGTAAACCTAACTCTGAAGGTGACCTTGGAAGTGTGTCTAAGAAAAAGAAAGCATAAGGAAAGACGATATAATAAAATAATGGATAACTCTTAACTGTTCGAAGAAAAGCAACTTTTTGCAAGGTTTGTGGACATGATATTCTGTCTGTGCTGTGTGACATGTTTCTTTGATGCAATCATAAGTTTTGTGTACAAATGTTATTATTTTTTTTCTCCTACACAGAGCTGCTCCTCCAGCCTCCAAGGTTTTTGGAAATCCAAATAACAGGAAGGTTTTCAGTTTGACAGATTGATAGTGAAATTAAAGTGGAAGCTTGATTCACGAATGTCTTCTCTGTTATGCAAATAGAAAGGCAGAGTTGAGGAAAGAGCTTGAATTCAAGCAAACGTTTGTAGGCAGCTGCAGACTTTGCCAGTCTTTGCCTTGGCTAGTTCTAGTGCAAATGCTCAGGCATCTATAAAAAACAAACTTCGAGGGCAGTTACAAAAAAACCCTTTCAAAATTACATATAAAATTTTTGCAAGTTGCACTTCAGGAACTTCCCCTGCATTGTATTTCTTCTTTTTGACAATAGTTACGGTCAGCATAGTACATTTCTTTCTAGCACTACAGACACCTGATCATCTCTGATTCCTGCTGTGTTTGCAGGCACACCTGCCATGTTAGAAAACCCCCATCTCTTGAAAATGCGTGAAACGTAAAGTTGAATCTGGTGTAAAAGATTCAGTGTGGCCAGGGGGAGAACTAAATTTTATGTCATTAGGGGATGGAAGAAAGTAGCCCTACTTTAAGCTTGGGAAGAGTGTAGGGAAGAGGAAAGACTGCCGTTTGTCTTTTCCATATGTGGCTGAAACCTGTGATGTGTCTGGAGTCTACTGTTAGACTTCTCGGCTGTTTGTAGGAAATGGTATGGCCTGATTTATTTGCTTTTAGACAAAAATTGTAACCAGAAATACTTGGGGAAGTTAGGTCACGCTAGGACCAGAATGGAATAGCTTAACTTAAAGCATTTACACATTTTCTTATGGTGAAATACTGGGACTTGGATGCTATCAGTTCACTCATCTTTGTCTGAAAACAATCGTATTTATTAATACAATAGAAGCTCATACTTGAAGCAATATGATGTATTTACTATAAGATATTCAAAATTACTGTTTTGTTTTAAGTGCAGATTGACCCCAAAACAACATATGGGATCAAAACTTCCTGGAGCTTTTCATAGCTGCTGAATGTTCTTAACATGCCCCATGATTAAAATGTTAAAGGAATAGGGCACAATTGTCACTCCCAGCCAATTGATGTGGGTCAAGAAGTCATCAAAATTGTTTCACCTAGAATGCCTTCCCTACTAGCAATGACACTGCATGGAAATGAGCTAGTTACTCTTTGGGTAGACCTGGAACGAAACACAGTAGGTGTTGGTGAGACAGTCAGAACCTGTGAAAGCTTCTCCTGCTCCTTGTAGATGAATGAGTATCATAAAGTTACTGTAAAGTGCTTGGAACAAGATTTTTTTGCTATTTTTTTCTGTGACGGAACACTTTTGCTTTTTTAACAAAAATCCCCCCAGATAGGTGTATGCTTTCATCTGAAAAGAGAGAAAATACAAAGCTGTTTAGTGATTGGCTTATTCCATGTGGAGGATTGTAGGCTGGAAAGAGACTGTTGCAAAAATAAGAAGGCAGTTAAATGACAGAAGTTGGTAAAGACCCCTCCAAATCCCAAACCTTGGTGCATGCTAAAGCTCAGTCTGTTTTAGAGTCGTTCTGATGTGTGCTAGGCACCCAAACCAACTTGACTACTTCAGAATAAGACAGTATTAAAAGATGTTGTGCATGTTTTTTTTCTTTATACCTTTCTTGGGATAACTCTGAAAAGAAGGGATTGTGGCCTTGCAAATAGTATCTTAGTGCTTTTTGGGAGAATAATAAAAACTCAACTGTTTGCCTTGATGTTGAAGGACTTGCCTGTTGTTTGTATTGTCTTCATGTGGCTCCAGAATGAAATACCAGTCTGTGTCAAGAGCAGACTGTTTGTGGTAGAAGTTTGTTGAGGCTTCATTTTTATCATGAGCCTGCTTCTTGAAGTGTAGTTTGCAAAATTATTTTCAAACACTTTAATATATCAGATCTACAGCTCAAGACTAGTATATGGCTTTGCAAAGTGCTTTTAGTGAGGCTGAATGGGTTTGAGGAGGTCTCTGCTCCAGGCCACAGAGCAGTTATAGCAGATTATTTTTGTGAGCTCTGTGTGTGCTCTTAACACAATTAAACACGTGGATTTCATGAATTTCTTTAGTCAAAGTGCTATGTTCTGTACTTTGTGTTCTGATGAGACTTTCATTCCTTGTCCTTTTTTTTTTTTTTAACATCCCAAATGTATACCTTGAGAAAACTATTGCAATAACTATTTACTAGGAAAGCCATTTTAAGATGTACAAGGCAGCCTGGAAAAAGATACATATCTGAAAGTGGCAAGTAGGAATGCAGAAATGTTTATGGCTGATTATGCTTTCCTCAGTATGCATTAGAACACTTTAAATATTTCTTATTAATATTTCTAGACAGTGACATTACTGTCTAGAACCAGGTGTCAAGAACCCTGACAGGTTGTTTTAATAGGAAATTCATATACTGTGATGCTTCCTCAAGACTTTATTGTGATGAGAGAGGCTTAAGTTTGATTAGTGCATAACACAAGTACATTGTCTTCAAGAAATACAAAACATACTGAAACAACCTTGTGTACTGTGTATGTAGTGTTATTTAGAGTGATAAGAAGGCAAAATTATGGTAGAAGGTCACAGCACAGTACAGATTAAGATTTTAATTTACTGCTAATGAATTAGATTCTAGGATTGCATAAAGAAGATCTTACTGACTTTGCATCTCAGAGGAGTATTTTTGCAGTGATGTGTAAAAGACATTCTAAACACTGTTTAAAAGGCTTTTAATTTGGGGTGTAGACACAGAAAAACCTAAGCTCTCCTGTCAAATTTTAGCCAGGTTTCCTAACGCATGTAGAGGAATCAAAAATGCTTTCTTTAGTTTTGAACAGAGCCCCACCAACCCAGTATTATGCCAGTCTCTCCCCTGACACCCCACCCCACTCCACCAGTTAGATTTTGGTTTATGTCTTGCTGTTATTTTTATGGAGGTAACACTGCTTTTGGCTCTAAAAAGTTGCATTTCCTTCTTTCCTTTGGAAACTCTACACAGGGGAAACCAGTTCATATCCCAGTTTTCCTGTGTATAGCGTGTCTGTACGACTTGAAAGGTAACTCTACAGAGGAGGAAGCTGAGATTTTGTGTTAATAACGGTTTTTGGTTATTTTTCCAGTGGTATTACAGGAGTTGAATTACTTGAAGGTATCTTGGTGTGTATGGGAATAATACTGCATAGTAAGCAGTGGTTTCTAGTCTGTACAACTAAAAAAATTTAGTTTGCAGCATTTAAAATCCTTTGTAACTGTTATATCAGTTGTATCTCAGTGTGTAAGTGTTTTATTACTTAATTAGAAGAAATTTTTCATTGGAATGCCACAAATATTTGGTGATACACTGAATCCTTTAATGACTGACCTTTTTACTCTTTCTCACATTAGCTTCATCATTAATAATGAGATCTGAATTGAAGACTAGTTTGTAATTTTGGTGTATCACTCTTTTCTGTATCACGAGATGACAGATGGGAAGGCAGTATCTGACTGATTTGTTTTGATATCTTTATGTATAACCGACAGACCTAGGGGGTTAAGTGCATCTCTTGATGTTGTCTAGCTATTGAAGTTTTCACCTAGATACATTTCTGGGAAAACTGTACGAAAAAGCAGTGAGGAGAGAAGCACTGATTCACTGGCCAGAGAATGGAAGAGAAAATTGTGTTGCGTAGAGGCTTGCCTAGTGAAATGTAGTAAATAGGGTGGTAAATAGAGCACAGTGAATTCTCTAAGCTAGTGCAGAGCACTTCACTCTGGTTTTGAAAAAAAAGCCCCAAACCCCAGAGAATGGAAAACCTCTGTGTTTTCTCCAAATCAAAAAATAAATCCCATTCTGCCATCCTAAAAAAATTGTTTCTACTACAGCAGGACAATAGGAGCGTTTTGCTGTTGCAGCAGATGTTAAATAAAGAAGTCTAGGATGTATCTGGTCCTTGCAGAAGCTTTTATGAGACATTGTGCTGGGATTTTCTGCAGTGTTGATAGTTCTGGAGAGAGGAAGCCTGTACATGCACAAGCACAGATGTACACAGCCTGAGAAACAAGCAGGAAGAACTAGAGCTGTCTCTGGTCACGAAACTGCAACATCATGGGAATAACTAAGATGTGGTAGGGCAGCTCATGAGGCTTGAAATCTGTAGCAGACAGATACTAGCTCTTCAGGAAAGACAGGAAGGAAAGACAAAGAGCAGTGACACCCATGGTGAGAAGGTGTAGCTTGTGGGTTAATGTCAAAGGAGAGTCCACAAAACATGACACTGTGGAGGGAGCATGCTGCAGGTCACCAATCAGAGTGACAAAGTACATGAAGAAACAAGAAGCTGTTCTTTTAACAACTGAAGAAAGTCTCTGGATTACTGACTCATTCTCATGAGACTCTAGTCTCCATAAAATCTGCTGGAAGTGCCATAAATAGGAGGACATAAGCAATTGAGTACATTTGTGCAGGAATAGCTGCTTGATACAGCTGTGTATGTACCAGATGGGCTGTCCAAGGGCCATCATGCACAGCTGAATTTGTTATTTACAAATAAGGGAGAACTGTAATATCAGAGGCAGACTTGATTATAGCAAGATGAGTTGCAGGCCCTGCACACTGGGAGAGAGGATTTCATCTTGCTTGGGAAACTGGTAGGTGAGGTGCCACAGGAACTTTGAAGGATAAAGGAGTTCAGGAAAGCTGACATGATTTAAGTGTCAGCTAAGTGTCCTTGGCCGCAGCACAGACTGGGAGCTGAAAAATGGGAGCAATTCTGTAGAGATGCAAGGGACACTGGAAGACAGCAACTAGGGCGTAAGTCAGCAATGTACCCTGACAGAAGAGAAAGTCAAAAGGACAAATGAGGGCTTTATAAGCTGTAGTGAAGCCAGTAGGTTGACAAAAATTTCTGTTGTCTTCTGTTCGGTGCTTTGTTAAATGCATTTAAATACTGCATCCACTTTTTTCCCCCCTTCTCCCCCAATGCAAGAATAGTGTAGGTGAACAAGAGCAGCTTTTGCAGCAGACCATCAAGACAGCTGAGGGCTGGAGCCCTTCTTGCAAGGAGGCCGTGTGAGCTGTGCTTACTTAGCCTGGAATGGGATGCCTTCTGGGGTGCAGGATCCGAGGGCAGCCCCCCACCAACCATGACTAGGTAATCAAGAAAGCACAGCCAGGAAGGGCGAGAGGTAATGGGTATACACCGAAACAGGATGTGGGGAGCAGTTCAGACTGAGTGTAAGGAGAAACCTTTTCCCCTGCAAGGCCAATCCAGCAGTGGAGCAGAGGCTCAGTGATGCTTCCATCCTTGGAGGTTTTCAAGACCTGGCAGGATAAAAGCCCTCAGCAGCCTGGTCTGATCACATAGCTGACCTTGCTCTAAGCAGGACTGCTGAGGTCCAACCCAATCTATTTTATGATGCTCTAACCCCCATGGACGCAGGCACAGACTGCTGCTCACTGTATTTTGTGGATCCTGTGAGGGAAGATTTCCCTACATCTCGTTCTTCCCAGACTGAGAATTATGAGCAGTTACTGCTTGATGTCTGCACTCGTGCTGAGCACCACATGCACAGCAGCAATCTGTTGAAACAAGATGTGACTTGATCTAACTTTTAACTGACAGCTGTCAGATAGACTTTAGGTGTATGTAAGCGATAATGATACATATCATTAATGAAACAACATCACAAGGGAACTGAGAGTTAAAGCCTCTGTGTGCCCTGCCTGTCAGATTGCAAAAACAAAGCAAAAATGTTGTTTGTGGTAATAATCTACCTGACAAAGAACTGTTCAATCTCCTGTATGTTTTGAAAGTTTTGCAATATATAATGCTGTATGTAGCATTATGTGCCCAGCATTAGCACATACGTAAGTCAATTGAAATCAGAAATTTCAGTAAAAAGCTATAACCATTATTTAAGCAAAACACATTTTAAAAGTCTTGCTTTGAGATTACAGCAGGTTGGCTCTGCCAGTCTTTCAGGGTCAGATTAGGCTGGTAAGAGTGGAGGACTAGAGGACTGAAATTCTTGAAAAGTGTAACTTTTAAGAAAAAGTTATACAGCAGGAGCTGAGAATCACTGAAAGTGCTGGAAAGAAAAGAGACTAGTTAGTGCTTAGGGCATATAATTGTTTTATTTTTGTTTTGGGGTTGCAGTTCAGAGTGATTTGGAGGGATTTTTTATAGACTTTTGGGCTTTTTTTTTCTTCCCAGCAAGAGGATTTCTTACCAGACAAAAGGAGAGCCTTCTTGGTGGGAAAGCATCACTGCTTTCAGGAGTCAGATATAGTCCTCCAAATTAATCTTTGATGGGAGCCACTTAACTTGTAAGACAATAAACAGGCTAGAAAAATAATATACTTCTGACTGATCCTGTATTTACTGATAATAAAAGTGTTTTATTAGAACCTGTCTACAACATGAATCTCTGGATAGTCTCATTCCCATTCTGCTGCCATCCCTCCTCTGTCCCTGTTTTACTGTCACACTCTAAAGTGCATTCTTCTCCCCAGGTAATATTGGATAGCTAGGAAACAGTCATAGATCTGCTTTCATAGCAGTTAGTCTTTGAGAGTTTATAGACTTGCTCCCTGTATGCTCCCTGTGTGGGCATGGAAAAGATTCTACACTCCTTGGTTAAAAAAGTCAAGACCAAGTAAATCTGGAAAAGTAAGGGATTATTTTTCTATGTTTTGACAATGCAGTGGAAGTATGTATTTTTTCCTGAAAATCCATGCCAATTTTCCTTGTCTTTTTAAATATTTTCTTTCTTTTGGGGTCCCTAATATCATCTAGGTTTATTTTGAGCCATGATAAAACTGCATTATCCTATTCTAATGAGGACCAGGTGGTGGTATGGAAAATCCTCTGTTGTTCTGTACCTAAGTGGATACTGTTATATTCCTTTATTTTTTTCTTTTTCCTTCCCTTTCGTGGTATTTTTTCCTCCCTGCTTTGTTTTAGCAGCTTCTTTTGAAGTTTTGGCAGTGATGCAAATTATTAAAGGAAATAAAATTTAAAGGCTTTTCTTCCTCAGTTAGTTAAAATTATGGAGTAAGTGGGCAGATAGTATAAAACATCGCTAGGGAAACTCATCCTCTAGTGTAGTATGGCATAGTCTGCCTTTTCATCGATATAAATAATACAGCATTTTCTTCTGTAAGTGAAATTTTCTTTTGACACAACACGGAAATGCCAAATGTATTAGTCTCTTGCAGAAAAAATATCTTACTTAGTTCATTCAAATTATAAATCATATGATTTCTACTTCTGAAAATGGCTTTCAAGTGTTCTGTGCTTTCATCTGTTCTTCAGCTCTTGCCTATGGAGAAACATCTATGCATTTTACACTGTATGCACAAGTTATATCACGTGCATTCACTAATCAGCTTGAAGTGAAACTGCTGTTGAATGCTTTCCATGTCCACAAATGGCTCTAGAGCTCTTGGTTTCGTAAGAAGATGCTTTGGGATATTATTTCATCATATATGTTAATGTGTTATATTAGTATACTAATTAGATATTAGTATCATTAGAATGTAATTTAGAGTTACCAAAGGTGTGTAACAAAAGTATCTGTGTTCTGAAAAAAACTATCAAAAACTCACTGAAAGCATAGATAAATGCAACTTAATATCATATGTTTTCTTCCTTTTACACTGCCTGCTCTTGGTTAGAGGCAGACCATAGCACGATTGCATTACTTTCCTGCCAGGATTGTATTGCCTTAAGAGGTTTGCTTTGAATGGCAATAAATGAAAGTAACAAGGCAGTTTTCTCTTCACGTTCAGCAATTTGTTGTTAAATCTG
The DNA here is from genome assembly GCA_013400235.1 of Oriolus oriolus. Lineage (NCBI taxonomy): Eukaryota > Metazoa > Chordata > Aves > Passeriformes > Corvidae > Oriolus > Oriolus oriolus. The sequence continues at coordinate 92,760 of VXBT01002766.1, forward strand.
AAATGAAAGTATAGAAGTACCCTGTAGCACGCTTATTAATTGACCATATCTTTTGACAAAATTATATTGATTTCTTTTTCTGAATCAAAGAAATAATAACAGTAAAAAATAAAGTTAGATCTATTTTAAGAGATGGAAGAGGACTACGACATTTCAATTTATATCCAGACACTCATGTGTTTCTCAAAACAATATGTTGTAGCTTCAGTTATACAGCTGTTTATTATTCTTGTTTGCTTATAGCCTCAATGTCTTTTTGAAAATGTACAAAGAAATCATAACATTTATATATGCCCAGTAAGAAATAAGTTTAAACCTTCCAGCAGGAGTTTTCCGGTTTTTTCTTATTGGAAGCTCTCTGATAATCTAGATAACCCTCTAGTGGTTTTTGAAGGTCATACTTTTTAAGAAACTTCTAACTGAAATTGCTATGATAATATGTGACAGGATGTATAGTAAAAGAGACAGCTGAAGCATTTTAAACACAAGTTCAAGTGAAAAATGAGATTACATGTTTAGCAGAGATAAAGTACAAGCAGTGTTTGTACCTGCATATTTAAGGAGACAATGTTTTTGTACAAATGTACACCTTCCTTAAGTTATTGTTTTTGTGGTATTTGAACTGAATCATGGATTTTACACATAGCACTTTGCTGGACTTCCTTTACTACAGATACTGAGAATTTTGTGAGGAAGAGGTGAGGAAAACCTGATTTATTTATCAGACAGCTCATGGATCTCCTCTGACATCCTCTCCCCAGTTAGTTTTAAATTCCTTAAAATTAAAAATGTATTAAGAATGTACAGATGCTATTACAAGATAGGTCAGTACAGGTTTTATTAGAAACTAGACATTGGGCTGCATTCTTAAAGATAAATGCAAAATGTTAATGGAAATTGGATGAGGAAAACCCAAAACTTTGGAAAACAGAAGCCATTAATGTCTTTTTGATACCTAGTAGGCACTGTCTTTGTACCCCATCTTAAGCAGGTAAAAGGAATTCATAGAATCACAGAATATGCTGAGTGAAAGGGAGCCATCAGGATCATCACGTCTAGCTGCTGGCCCTGCACCTCATAAGCCTATGGTTTGTTCTTGGTGGGGACCTGTATCTTGCACATGTCCTGGTCCTTTATCCTGGGATGCTTTTTGAGTAATGAGCTAACAGTAGGAATGGAAAAGAGAGAATGAGGAAGTATGAGTAAGGGCAGGGGGGAGATGACATCTCTTTTATTTGAAGATGATTGTATTTACAAATACCATTTTGGGGTTCTGTTGTTTTGGTTTTTTCCTTAATAAATTCAATTAACCCATTACTCAGTCAAAATGCTATCAATTATTTATCAGTTGATCTTAAAATGAAGTGATGCTTGAAGGGCATATGTGTGCTGTGTTTTGACTCTTGGCAGGAAAAGTGGCTAGTGTTAAAATGCCATTGAGTTTCTGAACAAGAAAACTTTTTTCATGCTTTTCCACTTTCATTAATGAAAAAGGAAAGTACTGACACAGGTTTCTGCAATCTTTCCTGTGCCTAATAAAACTTCTTGTGTTGACATTTTTTCCATCTACAGATTTGTCACCTTGTCTTTGTTAGTAAAAGATCAGCCTCTGTGATGATACCTGAAAAATTTAATTTTTCTTAATGTCTCAGACACTGAGTCATTTTCTTCAGGGTCTTGCAAATCCCTAACCTTTTCCTCCCCAAAATTTTCAGTGAGATTTAGTCAAAAGGATTTTTTTTTAGTTCTATTAAAATGAAAACAATTGTTCCCTTTCTTTCTCGTGAAGTAAAATGTAAGCAAGTTTTGCCTTTCCAGATTACTACCATCTGTTTCCCTTTGGGGTGGGAAATAGCTAGATTTGTTTTCTATTGACAAGATACTAGTAGCGCTTATGACATCACTAATGCATTTGTCTTGAAGCATTACATGAATTGTTTTGCCCCTTAGGTGATCTGGGCTTAATTCGGGGAAATAAATGCTCTCTGGTAACAATTCTATATCCTTATTAGTTTCCACGCATCAAATGGAACAGAACAAGATAAATGATATCTGTACTGAGGAAGATTAGAACTATCTGTCTTGCAGGAAAAAAAGCCAGTTTGCTTGGTGTTAGGTGACAGATTGTATACTCTGGCTGATCACTGTAAAGAAATAAATGAAGTGGTTAACAAAGAGCAGATTTTAATAGCTATTTCTAACATGCAGTGATTACCAGCAAAAGATGCAAAACAGTCTGGTTGCTGCACTAGTAATGAGACAAATATTAATTAAATTTATTCAGTTGAATCAGTTCTACCAGTATTTTTGTGGGGGGAATATCTGTGACTCGTACATATCATTGTGAATGCAGCTTGCAACCTTTGTCTTGCTTGGAGGTGCACCTCCAGCTTATCCATACATGTTTAGTCTCAGTTTGTTGGAGGAACTTAACTGACTTCACGGAAAAAATGCCTTCTGAAGCTGCTTCCTGTGACACAACAGCTTTTCCATAATTCCTTTCTTCTTAGTAGAGCAAACATATCATTTTAGTCTTCTGTTAACTCCACTGAAGTAAAATATGGTTTTTAACTTGTTTTTTAAAAAATAGTATTTCCTGAATGTTAAGTTTGGGGGGAAAGAAAAAGTTCTTATTTCAGTTTCTGACAAATAACTGAATTGCTTGATCCTAGTGAGTCCCTTCCAACTCAGAATATTCTCTGATTCTGTGTGATTTTTTTCAGTGCAGTTTACATGCTGGCTTACATTCAATATTGTGCGACCCTTTTCTTTTTATGATAGCTCTTAGCTTGTAAATAATTTGTAATCTATCTTTGTGTGGGGAAGCTTTAAAAGTTGAGTTTTCTTTTTAAAGAGTGCAGTTTCTTGCAGTGCTAATAATTTTAATTGCTCTGTGTACTTGATGTGAAAAATATTTGCAAACAAGCTTTGAAGCAGCAGGATAAAATGTTTAAGTCTGATTTATTTTAACTGTTTGATCTAGAGACCCATTTCCTGACATGTCTGTGTGTATGCTGGTCATAGAACCAAGCAGACACTGTGTAATTATTTTAAGTTGTCATCTCTGTATTGCACCCTGGTGGCTTACAATGGAGGTGTAAAGATAGGTGCCACTACTCTATTTTCCATTTATTTTTGCCAAACAACAATTTACAGCAGCTTCTGGTTTTACCCATTGATTAGGAAGAATGACACCAAGGATAAGTCACATGAGCCTTTAATTTTTCATCTGCTGTTGAAATGCCACATGTAGCTGTACTATCTGCACACTAACTTTCATACATGTTTTGGAAGGGATTTGCAGATTTTTGTATGTGTGGTTGTCAACTTTTTTTTTTAAACTTAAGCCTTATTTTTCATTGCAGCTCTGAGTGCTCAGAAGTTAAAGGTTAGTACTTTTTAAAAGAACACTGTCAGAGTGTCTGACCATTGAAAAACCGTAAGAGGAAATAACCTATTATAGGCAGAGTAACCATGTCCTATAACAGATATATTAACCTGTGACAAAACTGGAGAGTTCTTTTAACATGAATGTAAGGATATTTCAAAGAGTTTCTTCAAGTTTCATTTTTCTTAGATTTAGATGCTGAGTTTCAGAACTTAAGCAGAGATGGTGTTTATCTGGTTATTTCTTATAAGGTAGTTAATTCCTTTCTGGTCTGAATATCTGTTTACCAGGCTGTTGGTGTAACTGTCTTAATGATGGTGACGTGAAATATGTTCTCCATAGGTTTACTGCCATGACTGCTCTTAAGCTAAGTGTTTGTGCTGCCCAGTATTTTAGACAGGTTGGGTAAAAGAGCATATGTCCCAGGAGAGCCATTAAGCATATTGGGTTGCAAACTGACTCTTTATTGAGAGGTGTTTACTGTGTCTTCCTCCCCACAGACACATAGACTCGCACAAAATACACCAATGAGACTGTATTGGATACACATGGACAGCGAAGAAAAGAGCATTTTGCACTGGCTCTGCTTTTCATTTCTATTGAGTATTTGTACACTACCTTCCATCCTATTTGGGGGTACAAAACCAAAGTAGCATCCATTCCATCTACAGCATCTGAACATGAAAGAGAGAAAACAAGCTAAGAGTCTAAAATATGAGAAATTTCTAGTCCAGTGAAGATGTGGCTTGTAATCCAGAGAGGGGTTTTTTTGCAAGTTGTCGAAGTTGATTACATTATTTCAGATGAGAATTTTCTCCCACTGGATTTTAATCAATAAAATGATGATATAAATGCTCTTTTATGCAGTTTGACATCATTGTGGCAGTCTGAAGAATAATCAGTAGAAACGATAAGGATGGTTACCCCTGACTAGTTTATTAGCATTATCAGTTTCACAGTAACTGACCTTTTCCCTCTCTGCCTCACTTCTCTTCATCTGTCATGATTCATTGTGTAACATTGATTTCCTTTTACTATAACAGTTTATATGTGGCAGACTTCAAACTCCCAATCAGCCCTTACAGTTGCTCACACAGTGTTGAGAAACTACTAGCTGTATTTAAAGAAAAATGGGAAAGTTATTTCTAACTGGGTCCTCTTGAGTGCTATAAAATTTAAAACGTCACTTGCTACTAGTACCCATTGTATTTTGAAATACTATACTTAATTTTTAAAATTACACCATCAATATTTTTTGCCAGTATACAAGTTGCTACTGTCACTTTTTTTTTTATTATGATATTAATTGTGTCTATAAAATCATGGTCTGATTGTTGTAGGATACAAGTAATTGAAAAGCACTCTTGGATGTGTACCCACGCATCCACATCACAGGTTCAGTTCTCTTGCACTATGCACAGCAACCTGGCTAGGAAAATTACAGCATCTCTCTTCCTCCTGTGCTAAAGCTGCACTTGAGACCCTTTATCTGTAGTTTTCAGTGCAAGTATAGTCACGTAAATCATTCCTACTGAAGTTTTTATGGCTATATAGATGGGCTGTTTGTGTACTTAAAATGAAGTAGAATTTTTTCCCTAAGACATGGCACTTGTATGGTGAATGGTTGTTCACTTGATATGTGTGATGTGCACCTGTGGCTTGTTTCCTCAATGGTCAGCTTCTCCCATCAGTAAGACTTTTCTAAATAAACTACAGAAGTCTGAATGATATAATTTTTTTTGTCTTATTACCTATAAAATTCTATGAAATGTTTTGCAGTAAAAATGAATACCTACGGTTCTTCATTCTTACTTCTATCCTGCCATAATGGGAAAAGAAGTAATTTTAAATATTTTTGTAAAGTAAGTCCTAAGAGAGTAGGACTTGGCCTCTTTCATGAAATCTGCATGTTAATAGATCAAAAGTCTTTCACTATCCCAGTGTGACTGACATTTTCAATAGAACACATGCGGGGGAAAATAAGACACAATTACTAGGAAATTAACAGCTGAAAATGGGATATTGATTTGAACTGCAGTCAAACATGCTTTGGTTTTCTTTCATCTAATTTCGAGTCATCTTTTGTGGTAGACTCCTGAGTCTTTTCCTGTATACATATGCTTTCAAATCCTGACTTGCTTAAGGTCGACTTAAGGCAGTTGCTTAAGGCACTGGTTTTACCTTAAGGTCTACCGATAGCTGTTTGCCAGTGCCAGCATATCAAGGTATCTTGGCCATTCAAAACTACCCAAGCTCAAGGGGTATTCATTTAAGATTGGCATGTTAAATGGATAAGCATAAGGATATTACCCACGAATTGTTTGAATTTTTAAAAGACTAGTTCAGAGGAGTTGCCTGAGTGCCCAAGTAGGTGTTTAATTTTGACATTTAGAGCATCTAAAATTCATTTAAATATATATACTCTTTTAGAGTCAAGCATTGCTTTTAAACCTGTTTAGCTGATCAGATGTCAGGTCTGGACAGGCTAAAGCAGTTTTTGATGGCACAGGGTAGGCGAGTACCCTGCCATTTGTCTGCTTTTTCAGAGTATGTCAGAGAATGTGTTCTCTGCTGTGCTGCACAGTGGCTGCAGAGCTCCCTGAAAAGAGGTCAGATGTACTCTGAACTGGTTTTTCTACTGTTATTCCACTAAGTTGTGTGATGAAACAGTATGTACTAGGACAACTTTGGCCATAACTTTTGCTCAGTTTTTCCTTTTCCTTAAGGAGAGCTTGAAATCCAGTGGAGTCAGTGTGGAATTGCCTTGGAACACTAGGAATACTTAGACTAAATATCTTTGTTACTCAGATTCCTGTTGTAATCGTAACAGCTACAGCACTATAGTCTTTTGTTTTGCAAGGTGAAACTATCACAAGTAGCAAAACTCATCTTGGAAATGGAAAGCATGAATGAAGCTTTTTTTGGAATAAAAGAGTACAGAATAAAGGGAACTTCGGGCATTTGAGAGGTGATTCAGGGTTTGGCATAAAATCGCATAGGTTCAAAGGGATTTTGGAGCACACATTCATGTATTGCTACTAAGTTTTCTCTGTATAAATTATGACTAAATAAAAATTGGTTTACAGACCTCTGCATCAGTACTGTAGCTTACTTAGGATCCCCAAACACCTCTCAGGGCTTTCTTCATGCTACATTGTAAGCTTACGGACAAGATAGGTCTTGTAAACTATTCATTGTAACCCCATGAAACTTCAGGAACAGCAAGAATTAAATTATTCTTTTAGCCAAATGTCTCTAGACCTTCTTTTTACTGACTTCTGTGCATTAATATTCCTCTGAAACAATTGTTTCTTGGTTGTCACATTTCTCCATGTACACAGAGAATGTTCATCTCTAAGATTCATAATTCTAAAACTTCCCTCCAACACATCTTTTTTTTTTT